>JAGFNQ010001036.1:78668-173365 GCA_024364735.1 Boesenbergia rotunda
GGTTGTAGAATTCAGATACAAGGTCATAGTTTATGGTCCGTTCCAGGGAGAGAAGAAAACCCAGATTGTAGTAAGTGACAATTTCCATGACAGAGGGACAAACTCCGTCAGGAAGGGAACATCAATGGATCTGCAAGGTAAAATTTGAAGGTCCTTGCTTGAAAGGCCTGTTCGCAAGCCGCATTGGGGAATCGAGAGCTGGAAGAAGGCTGGGGCCTTCTGGAAGGGCAGAGACGAGGGAGTTTCCCCCTTGAACTCCCTCCGCTACCTCCTTTCCCTTAGCAGATTTTCTAAAGAGTCGAATGGATCATGATATAGATTTAATGTATTTGGTAATTGATCATACAATAGGTTGAAGCACAACAAACAAGAATTGATCATATATATAGGATGAGACCCAATCAAAAGATAGATTGATCAAGATCAACATAGGATAGTGAAGAGGTGAAAAATTGATCATTTGGTTGGAATGGAAGTCCACGGCAACAACAAGTAAGTCACGGCACAATAGCAAGAATAAGAACAAAACTGGTTAGCTTCCCAAACATATATTCCAAGAACGTTGTGAACAGAAAACTGAAATCAAACTTACTTAGGCGCCATTGAAGTTCGTTTGAAGAGATTGCAAGACTGAGAAAGAACTTGCGGTGGAAAGGAGACTTCGAGCACACAAGAACTTGCAGTTAGGAGAAGACGCCCGTAGAAGCCTTCGCAAGAACTCGCACGCGCGTGAAGAAGGGAGACGCAAGAACTCTCTCGCTCGCACAAGGTTGCGCAGAAGAGGGTGTTTCGGCGCTGAAGAGGGGTTTGGAGAGAGTTAATCGGTTGGTGGATCGGTCCACCAACCAAAATTTAATGCGTTTGAACGGATCACCGTTCGATCTGATTTCGTCCAGACCGATCAGGATACAGCCTGATCGGACTGGCATGGTCCTGATCGGTCGGATGACCGATCAGACGCGCTCCTGATCGGTCGGGTGACCGATCAGGATTCGATCAGTAGGGTCCGGAGAGAAACCTCTGAGCTCCCTGATCGGTCTGTGGACCGATCCCCACAGGGTGCCAGATCGGTCCGGAGACCGATCCAGGCTAGCTCAGTACACTTAGTCAGATTCCGGGAGATCACGGCTTGCCTCGCAGATCGGTCTGTGGACCGAACACCACAGGAAGGGGTCAGATCGGTCTAGGGACCGATCAGCCCTATGCCTGATCGGTCCGGTGACCGATCAGGGTTCCTGATACGAACTGAAATGTTCAGTTTCAGAACTTCTGAATTTTCCAAACGAGATTTGATGGACTTTGTCGAACTTGTACATGATTTTATGACTAAAATTGATCCCTGAACAAGAATCAAAAGTCCTTATAGGTTCAACAAACACTTTGACCCATCTAAATGGAGTCAAACTCAAACACCAATCAATCAAGCAAATTCAACCAAGTTTTCATTCCAAATTCAAGTTTCCAATCAAGTTGCCTTGATTGGAATGTCCAAGTATGATCATGGAGCCATATACACATATGTTATGCAATGGTTTTCCCCATACTTGGTCACCACCGTGATTATTATCTCGTCAACTTAATTTCTCAAGTGATGCAATGACATTTTGAGAAATTGAGTTGAACCTAACATCTCACCCCATATCTAGCAAACAAAAACATTTTGGTAACCCTTATAGTTTGTGTGAGATGTTCCCAAAGTTACCCAATTGTTCCCTAACAATTTGAAATAATCATGGAGAGTTTTGGATGCAATTTGAACATCATGAAGCGCGACACATTCCCAACTCCCGTCGTAGAAAACTAAATTCATTCTCGGGAAGTGGTTTAGTGAAAATGTCAGCTAGGTTTGACTTTGACTCTACATAAGAGAGTATGATGTTCCCCCTAGCTACATGATCCCTAATGAAGTGGTGTCTTACCTCAATATGTTTTGTCCTAGAATGATGGACTGGATTCTTGGTTAAGTTAATTGTGCTAATGTTATCACATAACACTTGCACACCCTTGTAACTCAAACCATAATCCTCTAAGGTATGGATCATCCACAACAATTGTGATATACTCTCTCCCATGGCGATATATTCTGCCTCGGTAGTGGAAAGAGCAACACAATGTTGCTTCCGACTCGACCAACTTACTAAGGACGATCCTAAGAATTGGCAGCCCCCACTAGTGCTCTTCCGGTCCAACTTACATCCAGCGTAGTCGGAATCCGTATAGCCCATCAAATCAAAAGATTCGGTACGGGGATACCAAAGACCTACACCAATTGTACCCTTGAGATATCTCAAAATTCGCTTAACAGCAATTAGGTGAGATTCCTTGGCACAGACTTGATACCTAGCGCACATACCTACAGCAAATAGTATATCTGGTCGACTAGCTGTGAGGTATAGCAAACTACCTATCATGCTTCGATATTGAGTTAGATCAACGGGTTTACCACTCTCATCATTATCTAATCTTGTGTTTGTAGCCATGGGAGTGGTTACCTCTTTCGAATCACTCATATTGAATTTTCGAAGCATTTCTTGTGTATACTTTGATTGGTGCACATGGATACCATCGCGAGTTTGCTTGATTTCTAGTCCAAGGAAGAAAGTCAACTCTCCCACTAGACTCATTTCAAACTCACTCTCCATGTGTCCGATAAATTCACGTAAATAGCCCTTGTTGTTTGAGCCACAAATTATGTCATCGACATATACTTGGGCTACAAATATATTGTCACCATCTCTTCGTAGAAATAGTGTAGGGTCTATTTGACCTCTAACGAAACCCTTTCCAATCAAGAATGTCGACAACCGCTCATACCAAGCCCGGGGTGCTTGTTTAAGGCCATAGAGTGCCTTTTTGAGCTTGAACACGTGGTTCGGATATTCGGTACTCTCAAACCCCGGAGGTTGTTCGACATAGACCTCCTCCCTAATCAAACCATTTAGGAAGGCCGATTTGACGTCCATTTGAAATAGTTTGAAGCCACGGTGTGCTGCAAATGCAAGCATCAATCGGATGGACTCTAATCGTGCCACGGGAGCATAAGTCTCATCATAATCAAGGCCTTCAACTTGACTGTAGCCCTTGGCTACCAAGCGTGCCTTGTTTCTAATGATTTCTCCCTTGTGATTTAATTTGTTTTTGAAGACCCATTTGGTTCCAATAATGGTGGTCTTCTTAGGTCTAGGGACTAAGTCCCAAACCTGACTCCTCTCAAATTGACCTAGTTCATCTTGCATCGCAATAATCCAATCGGGATCATTTAATGCTTCATCAATTTTTCTAGGTTCAATTTCGGAAATTAGAGCAACTTCATTAGCCTCATTCCGGAAGAATGATCTAGTCCTAACCCCTTGATGGATGTCTCCAACAATTTGGTCTTGGGGATGACTAGAGGCTAATCTCGTTTGCCTTGGTGTTGGTGGTGCTTCTTGAATGGGTTCACTAGACACAAGTTCAGCCTCAGGATCCGGCTGATCAATGGGTTGTCTAGGCTCACCGTCATCTGACTCATCACCCTCAACAACACTTGGAATTTCATTCAAACTAAGTCTCCTTAGTTCGAGTTGAACTCCTTCTGCATTTTCTGATTGGTCAATTGATTTCGGAATTTCTTCAAAAACCACATCAGAAGACTCTTCAACTAATCTAGTTTTCTTGTTGTAGACTCGGTAGGCTTTACTAACGAGGGAGTACCCGACTAGTATCCCTTCATCAGCTTTCGCCGTGAACTTTCCAAGGTGATCCTTGGTGTTTAGGATGAACACCTTACAACCAAACACCCTAAGGTGTTTAACCGTAGGTGGTTTCCCAAATCAAAGTTCATGGGGAGTCTTTCCTAAAAACCTATGGATGAGAACTCGATTTTGCACATAGCATGCTGTATTTATAGCTTCAGCCCATAAGTAACTCGAGAGTGAGTACTCATTAAGCATGCTTCGTGCAGCCTCTTGAAGAACACGGTTCTTCCTCTCTACAACACCATTTTGTTGTGGTGTTCTAGGAGTAGAGAACTCATGTCTATACCCTTCTCTTGACAAAATTCTAGAAACCTTTGGTTTTGAAATTCACCTCCATGATCACTTCTAATTGTTTTAATTGTTAATGATTTTTCATTTTCAATTCTTCTACAAAAAGAAATAAAAATATCTAAGGTTTGGTCCTTATGTTTTAAAAAGAAAGTCTATGTATATCTAGTGAAATCATCAATGATAATAAAGCAATATCTACTTCCATTCAATGATATGATAGTGCTACAATCAAATAGATCCATGTGAAGTAAATCTAATGCATTGGAAGTACTTACAGCGCTTTTACCTTTATGTGCAGATTTTGTTTGCTTACCCATTTGACACGCATCACATAATTTATCTTTTCCATACTTGATGCTTGGTAAGCCTCGAACTAGTCCCTTGTTGGCCAACTTCCGGATGTTCTTCATGTTCACATGTGCTAGCCTCCGGTGCCAAAGTGTGGACTCTTCTTCTTTTGACATGAAACACTTAGCAAAAGCATTAGTAGCACTTTTAAATGAAACTTGATAAATATTGTCTACTCTTGCTCCTACTAGTACCGTGTCCAAGGTGTCATTTTGTCTAACTAGACATTGACTTGGTTGGAAGTCAATTGTGTAACCCGTGTCACACAATTGACTGACACTTAGGAGATTAAACTTCATCCCCTTGACTAGAAGGACATTTGAGATTCTAAGACATTCGGATATTTGAATGTCTCCTATTCCTATGACCTTAAGGCTACCATTGTTACCAAATGATACATTACCTCTACTCTTCTTGTGAAATGTGGTAAACAATGATCTATCCCCGGTCATGTGTTTGGAGCATCCACTATCAACAAACCAAGTTGATAGATGCTCCCCCTCAATCATAACCTACACAATTCGAAAAATAGAAGTCTTAGGTACCCAAACCTTGGGACCTAAAGTATCAACTAAACATGACTTAGGCACCCATGCCTTGACAACTTTCTTTTGGATTTTGGGTGTCCTAGATTGTCTCATGTCAGTCCTAGACATGAGAGATACAAATGAGGGCTCCTTAGGGCGGTAACCAATACCGGCCCTATTGTAAACCGCTCTTTGGGCATTTAGGATCATGTCTAGGATCTTAGAGCTATTTGAGAATTTCCCAAGAATATTCTTGAGCTTCTCAACTTCACTCTTCAATGATTGGTTTTCCTCCACTAACACATTATCATGCAAATCACTGATTTCCTCAACCTTAGAGGATTTCAAGCTTACAATCTCATGTTTCAAAGATTTAATTTCATCTTCTAGTAATTCAACATGCAAGTCATCAATGTTATCATCCCTAGAAGCTTTCAATTGATCAATTTCTAATTGCAATGCTTTAACTTTGTTTTTGGATTTTTTAAGCATACTAGTTAAACATGCAATTGCTCTATAACATTTTTCAAGCTTAGGAGAAGTTACCTCTTCATCATCCGAAGATAATGAAGCCGCGTTTGAGGAGCTTGAAGATTCATCACTGATCTCCTCTCCAAGAGCCATGAGTGCAACTTGCCTTGTGCTCTTCTCCTCCTTCTCATCATCGGATGAACTAGAGGATGACTCATCCCAAGAAGCCTTCAAAGCTTTCTTCTTCCTCTTGGATTTCTCTTCTTTTCTTTTGGATTTTTCCTCCTTCTTGAGTTTCGGACATTCACTCTTAAAGTGCCCCTTCCTACCACACTCAAAGCAAGAGACATTAGTCTTGTCAAGTTTGGATTCACTAGTGTTACCTCTACTCTTGAATCGTCGATCCCTTCGCATCATTCTTCGCACGAAAGTTCGCCATTTCGGATGAAGAGGAGCCACTGCCATCTTCCTCCGAGTTTGACTCGGATTCGGAAGAGGATGAAGATGATGAAAGATCCTTCTCCTTCTTCTTCTTGTTGATCCGGTCCCCTGCAACTAAGGCAATCCCCTTCTCCTTGGGACCTTTGTTAGCCATCTCATGCAATTCCATCTCACAAAATAAATCATCTAATTTCACAATAGATAAATCCTTGGATACTTTGTAGGCATCCACCATGGATGACCACAAAGCATTCCTTGGAAATGCTTTCAAGACATACCTCACAAGGTCGCGATTCTCGACCTTTTCATCAATTGAGTGGAGCCCATTGAGGACTTCCTTGAACCGGCTATGGAGCTCACTTACCGACTCATTCTCCTTCATGGAGAGATTTTGAAGTTGATTGAGGAACAAGTCCCTCTTGGCAATCCTCGAGTCTCGCGTGCCTTCATGGAGCTCTATGAGTTTGTTCCACAAGTCTTTTGCACTTGTGAAGGGACCAACCTTGATGAGTTGGTCTTTGTTCATGCCACATTGTAGAGTGACAACCGCCTTCGCGTCGGCTTCACTCTTCCTTGTTTGTTCGGCAGTCCACCTCCATGACTCAAGTTCTTTGCCTTCATCATCCTTAGGAGGGGTGAATCCCTCCTTCACCGCGAACCACGTATGGATATCCATCTTCAAATAGTATTCCATTTTTGATCTCCAATATTGGAAGTCGGCGCCATCAAAGAATGGAGGTCGGGTGGTGGAGAAGCCTTCTCTCAATGCCATCTTGTTGAGAACTCTCGGTTGTTAAGCCGTAAACAGAGAACCTCGCTCTGGTACCACTTGTTGGGAACGAGATGGCTAGAGAGGGGGGGGTGAATATAGCCAATCACTTCTTCTTTGAAGAGTTATCAAATTTCTGCACTTGAAGTTATTAATAGCACAGCGGAAGTATGGGAAAACAAAACTTGCAGAAACTTAAACCAAAACCTAACTAGCAAGATTAGCAAGATCGCTAACAAGGAGATTTTACAAGGTTCGGGGATAACTTGCCCCTACTCCTTGGCGTGCCCTTAAGGTGGGCGATCCCTTGATCGTCGGCAGATCAAGCCCCGGTGATCACCGGATATGAAGCAACCTCCTTCTCGGTGGAGAAACCTCCCCACAGTGTGTTTCAAACAATGATATAGAATGAGCACAAAGAAACAACAAGAAGGATCTTACTCAACCACTTAGCAAGGACAAAAACACAGCAAGCTTCCCTGAGCTCCACCCAGTGGCGATCTCACGCAGAACCCTTCTCCGTGTCTTCCCACTGTCGGACTCCAAGCCTCTTGTTTTCTCCTTCAAGCGCTCAAGTATGATGATTGCTTCTCAATAGCTTGCTCAGAATGATTGAAGAACTCAAGAACAGCAAGCTTAATGTGGAGCAAAAACAGAACGCAGGAACTCAAGAGCACAAGACTCAATCTCTGAACACTACAACTCTCGTTCCTTTTGTTTCTCCGCTAAGCAACAGATGATCTCATCTCCAGCAGCCTACAGCTGCCTCACTGCCAACGCGCCAGCTACACTGAACCCTAACTGAACTTCCTGAGCTCCCTCAGCCAAGCTTCAGTCAGCAGCTTCAGTCCTGCATCCAGCCGTTGCAACCTGTGTGGAGAAAGGGACAAACCTGCTCCAAGGAAAGCTCTCTTTGACTTCTCCTTGAGTGTTTGAATCCTCCCCTGTCACCTGAAACTTACTCAGAGTATTAGAGCAGCAAATCAAACAGCATATCAAATATCAGAGGAAAGTGGCAGCGAATCGGTTGTGTTCAGACGCGATCAGAGCGTCTGACAATGCAATTTGAATTAAAGTGATCGGTCACCGGACCGATCAGAGAGCCTCCTGATCGGTCACCAGACCGATCAGGCTGGTTCCAGACCGATCAGGCTCCGTCCTGATCGATCCCCAACGCTCAATCAGAAATCGCGATTTCTTTGAGATTCTCCTGGACCGATCACCAGACCGATCCCAGGTCGTGGATCGTTCACCGGACCGATCCACCCTTATATGAGGCGATTTCTGAGTTTCGCAGGCTAACCCTCCTGATCGGTCAACTGACCGATCAGGGATCTTCCTGATCGGTTAGCAGTCCGATCAGGTCATCCCCAGACCGATCAGGCTTCGTCCTGATCGATCTTAGTGAGGAGCCCGCGAAGCTGGATCGTTCAACAGAACGATCTGCACAGTGATCCTGATCGGTCAGCAGACCGATCAGAAGCAGTTCAGCAAGGGAACTCAACCTCACTGCTCGCTCCCTGATCGGTCACCAGACCGATCAGGAGCCAGTCAGTGGGTGAAACACATACTCCCTGATCGGTCACCAGATCGATCAGGAGCAACACAATAAGTTCCCAACCTCACTATGTGCTTCTTGATTGGTCGCCCGACCGATCAATCATCGCTGGATCGGTCACCCGACCGATCCACGAAGGAGCAGCGTGCCAAAATCCCTGATCGATCACCAGACCGATCCAGGGACTCAAACTCAGCCTTCCAAGCCAAGTTTTCATCCACCTTAACCCTCCAAGCTAAGGATTTTCCATCTAACTCTCCAAGTTGGGAATTTGCACCTAACCATCCAAGTTAGGACTTTTCACCTAGCCCTCCAAGCTAGGACTTTTCACCCAACCCTTTCGAGTTAGAACCTCATCCAACCTAGCCCTCCAAGCTAGGCATCTGACCCTCCAAGCCAGGACTTTTTCATCTAATTCTCCAGGATGGGAATTTGCACCTAACCCTCCAAGTTAGGACTCTTCACCTAGCCTTCCAAGCTAGGACTTTTCACCCAACCTTTCCGAATTAGGATTTTTCAACACCTAGCCCTCCAAGCTAGGATTTTCCACACCTAACCCTCCAGGTTAGGATTTTCCAACACCTAGCCCTCCAGGCTAGAATCCTCTAAATCATGCCTAATCCTCGATCAGGACTTAATCATAATCATCATCATCATCAACCTAAACTAAAATCGTTGTCAACACCAAAACAACAATCAAGGCCAGACTGCATCAACATTATAAATGCATACTGATAAAAGGATTGACCACTAAGACATGAGCTTCACCTTTGCAACAGACAACAAATTGAGTACCCGGCATTTTACTTTTGTATTTATAAAACATCTAGCGGAATCAATGGGTAATACTATCATGTTTCCTAACAGAAACTAGTGTATATGCACACATTCAACGCAAAGGAACTATGCAATGTGTTGATTTCCAAATGTGTGCACTAGCGTGGATCACGTGGATATGCACAGATATGAAGAGTATACGCACAAACAAGTGAGCTAATAAGAAGAATATAAACACAAAGTAAGTTAAATTTGTTGTACCTCAGCTATAATTTCATCCTTGGTTACAGGTGTTCGGATCTCATTGTCAACTTTGATGTACCTCCACAAGGTCTAGGGGCAATATTTGGACATGTAAATTTAGTATGTGTAATAATGTAATACATAACAGCTCAATTGAAAATCAGTAAAGAAAAACAAGTGCACATAGCATTCACACGAATTATCTCCAGCAAAAATACAGTTAGTTTTCAACAAACAACAAAATAATAAGATGAACTTAGACAGTTAATACAGTTAACAATTTGCATGTATTAACTAATATATGAAGAATCCAACAGATACAGTCTGAATGGGCCAGGTTTGAATGGGGCAAATTGCCAAAAAATTTCTAGTTTTACAACAAAATACTGCTTCAGACAAGCATTCTAAATCAGGCATCATGATGGATCTTCACAAAAACAGTACTCACACTAAAGTAAATCCAAACATCCATATGATACGAAGATTTTCGTGTGTAGGAGATGTTTTCATGTTAAAAGACAATCTAATAGTCTACAACTATCTCAATGTAGGCTGTTCTAAAATGGATTGAGATATCTTTGTATTAGAAATTTTAGATATTTTGACCTACGAACTCCATGTTAGTCAATGATTCTACAAAGAGAAATAGATCAATATTCTTGGAGATGTCATTAGTAAAAAAAACACTATAAACATACAAGTTTCTCCCATCAATCTCTTCTTGTGAGCATGTACATGTCAATTAAGGCAAATAACTCAAAGGCTTAAGGATTATAAGCTTGTGTATTTGAAATATATGGCACTCATCATTCAAAATCCTTTTGTAGAATTAACTCTTAATAAAGTCCACATATCAATCTTACAAATACTGCAATAAAAATAAATTCATTTGATGGAGCTACAAACATCAGGAGATTGTACTCACAAGACGAGCATTATCAAGTCGCCTTGCCGCTGCCTGATATTCCTACATTTTTTCTTGCTTTGCCTATTGAAATGCATAGAGCAATTTTAAAAGATTGAAATATAGTACAACCGGGCTTAGGTTTATGGACTGCACTTGCATAGAGATAAATGGTAAGTAATTAATAAGAACAAGAAATCTTATATACGATTTCCTAGGATTAGCATAAGAACAAGAAATATAAATCGGTAATTAAAGAATATTCTTCTAATATAGTGAGATACAGTAGCTCAGCACCAATTCACAAGAAATATAATTCAGAAAGTTATAATCATAAATAACAACAACGACAACGAAACATTATCCCACTAGATGAGATCGGTTATATAGATTCTTCTACATTGATGGGCTCTATCTGTTGGTGCAAGTTGCATCAATGATGTTCTCCTTTAAGTGTTTTAATGTTTGACAATACACTTAAGTCAGTGATACATTGAACAAACAAAGGGGAGCAAAGGAGAAGTAACGTAAGTTGAAGAAAAGTCCTAGTTAACCTAGGCATCGATACCTTAAGACTCGACGAAGGGCTGCTGGGCACCTAACGAAGGGCTGCTAGGCATCGAAACCCTAAGACTTGGCGAAGGGCTGCTGGGCACCGAGCGAAGGGCTGCTAGGAGTCTAAGACCTAGCGAAGGACTGCTAGGCACTAGGCGAAGGGCTGCTTGGTACCGAAGACCTGGCGAAGGATTGCTAGGCACCAGGCGAAGGGCTGCTTGGTAACGAAGACCTAGCGAAGGGCTGCTAGGCACCTGGCGAAGGACTGCTTGGTACCGAAGACCTGGCGAAGGATTGCTAGGCACCAGGCGAAGGACTGCTTGGTAATGAAGACCAGGCGAAGGACTGCTAGGCTTTGAAGACCTGGGGAAGGGATGCTATGCACCTAGCAAAGGGCTGCTGGGTAAAAGTCCAACCGAAGGACTGGGTGACAACCATCTCCTGAGAGGAGTAGGTGAAAGGCGCGTTCTGGGGGGGGGTGAGAACTTGCGTCGGTTCGGCCTAGGGTTTCGTGAAAATCCGAGGTCAGAACCAAGTCCTTAAAGTTAAGGATGCATGTATATTTGCCTTGTATGTGTGTATCTTGCAGGTACCAAGATAGGAAGACAAAGCAGGCAAAAAAAACTGTGCTGCCAGCTCTGAAGCCAGGCGCCCCCCATCAGTGGGGGTGCCCCCATGCATCCAGGGCGCCCCCAATGATGGGGGTGCCCAAGCTAAAGAGGAGAAGTGACAATTATGTTTGGTAGGCAGAATAGGCTTCAAGCGGGGCGCCCGGAAGGTCTGGGGCGCTCGGGTTCAAAGCTGTTTTGCTGCTGTGAGTTCGAAGCAGGAGATTAGCGTTGACTGGGTTCAAGCTAGGCGCCCAGGAGGTCCGGGGCGCCCTGGTCAAAGGCTTTATCAGTTGCGGCGAGGTCGGCGCAGGGATGAGGTTTGACCGGGTTCATCGGGGCGCCCCCAACGTCCAGGGCGCCCGTAGGAAGCTTATAAAAGGGGCTTCGACCCCTCTGCTTCAAACACAACTGCTGTAAGCCATTCTGACCGACAACAACGCGGTAAAGACGAGGCTTTACGACCGGGAGGCTCCAGGAGGAAGTACGCGGCACTTCGGAGGTCCAGATCGGTCGAGTTTCAGATCTTGTTTGTTCGGTTTGATTTTATTGTTCCGCATTCAATTCATTTATCTTTTGATTGTAATCTTGCACTGTAAGACGGGTTTCTCCGCCTCCGAAAAGTCTGGAAAGGAGACCAATAGTGGACGGGTGTTCCCGTGCATAGGCCTTGAATGTACTGACCCTGGGGGGTCGGGAACCAAGTAAAAATCCCGCGTGCAATTTGTGCTGATTTTTTTTTTCTTCGTTTTGTTTATTTGCCGCTGCACTAACGCTCTAAGTCTAGAACGAAGATTCGAAAGTCTACGGTTTTCTACGAATTTTTTAACGGTTGATATTCACCCCGCCTATCGATGGCACCGGTCTTACACTATCCCCTACTATATCATCATAAATAACAAATTTCAAAATATTTAACAAGAGAAATCCCCATTAGAATACACATTATAGCAAGTCGCATCCATAATGCAGATGCAGGTATAGGAAAGTATATTCTAAAACCACAGACCAAACAAATGAGTCAAAGCATGAGATGGTGTTGGTTGTGATTTATTACAACAAATAAAGATGTCATAATTATGCTAAACAGTATCTGAGAAATGCATGATCTAAATCTGCAAACAACTTGATCATCTAGATTACATAGGTATTTTGATAAAGGTTTCCTTCCAATTAGCAACAGCTAAGTCTTTATAGAACCTTTCCTTGAAGTCCGTCGCTTATGATATAAATAATAAAAAGAAAACAAATGAATGCAATGACCAGATCTAGTATAGGCATAACCAAACAAAAACGAAACATATATATTAATTCTACCATATCAAATATTGTGACATAAAGGTAAACATCTATTTCCAGAGGATAATGCATTCTTCCCAAAATCCCCACATTTTTCCATTCATAGTGATTTTTGATAAACACTTCAACACTCTGAAAATGTTATCTCTGAAACAAATTGACCTTTACTCTTTATCCATCTTTCTTATCCCATGTTTTGGTAGGCACAACATCTTTGAGATTGTGAGAGGATGTGAGATTGTGATTTAGATATTGGCAGGAGCAGCTTCTAAGGTCACAAGAGGATACACAATCTATTTCACGAATGACATATGAGAGGATGGGATCATCAAGTGAGGGGTTAAATAATTAGTTTATCTTTATAATTTGTATCAATAATTGGGCGACAATTAAGAGGGTGTCCCTTATTTTAATTATCATTTGATGCCCCATGTTGAAATTCATCTATTTTTTCATTACCAGAGTAGTGCAATATTGTCAAAGAAGCTTTGGCTAAAACTGCTCCAAATTGAACAAATTTGATTCAACATTGGTTAAAGTTGCTCTAATATGATCCAAATTGCTCTAACATTGGTTAAAACTGCTTCAATGCTTTCAAAACTACTTCAACGCTCATCACCTTTGCTCTGACGTTGGCCAAAATAGCTTCAATGTTTGTAAAAACTGCTATTTGTCAAAAGTGCTCCAATTTGTATGAGTTTTGGCCAAAAACTGCTTAATTTATATCATGACAATAAATAAATGTGTATAATAAATATACAAGATAATAAGAATATAGGAAAATAAGAACTAAATAGAATAAGAATTTTGATTTAATTTAACTTAAATGATAATATAAATAATAATAATAATAATTTGACAAATAATAAGGAAAATCAAAGAATATAACTATATAGAAATAATTGGAATTTTTTTCCAAACTTTTGGGGAATTTTCTAGATTTTTTTTAAGGGAGTTAAGAATATATTAATCGGGTAATTCAGTTAGGGCTTAGTAAAGTTTTTTTGTTTAACCTATTTAAATGAGGAGTTAATTGAGAAAAATAAACTAAGTTCAATTACAATACCTAAGTTTGGCGTCGCCTCCCTCTTCGCCCACGCTCGATGCACCTCTAGGCGGCCTAGGAGTTTGCAATTTTTTATTTAACGTTTCGACACTAAATTGATTTTTTTTTGGGAATTTTTCGAATAAAGCAGGTAAGAAATTAGGGCACACAGTCCAAGCCCTCGTGCAGTTCGTCGTGCGTCTCCTCGCCCTCGCACCACCTACTCGCGCTCCTCGCCGGCTCGCCGTACTTTCTATAGTAGTTATCTATTTTTTGTTCTTTGACATTTTATTTTGTTAGTCATATCTTATATTATAGGCTACTTCTATAGTCCTGTTATCATTTGCACCATTCATGAAATATTTGACATCCTAAAATTCCAATGGTATCCTTGGAGTTTTTGTCTAGCAAAGAGTGAAAATGCCTAAGCCCCGCCTAGGCACCGCCGAGGCCGCCTAGGCGCTTGGCGGTAGTCCTCCGCCCTACTACCGCCTAACTATTTTTAGAACCATGACTGGTACCAGCCACCTCCAGCAATCTTCCTTTACCCACATTGACCTGTACCATAGGCACCTGTAATAGCCCTCGATCTTGGAGAGATTGATGGAGGGGGGAAGAGTCAGGCAAGCGAACACGAATGGGCCATTGCTCCCGCCGACAACGGAGGTCAACCCAAATCTTGAACTCTTCGCCATTCCCGCAAGTCAAACCGCACCACGTCCGACCACCACTATGATCTGTAGGCAAAGAAGCCACAAAACTATCGCGTTGCAACCCGACACTGACCACCAGCTCTTGTTTCCGTCCCGAACAGCCTGCCACCACCGACCACCATAAGCCACTGTTGGAGAAGGAGCAAAAGCAATGTTTGGGTACCAAATGAATTAAACCAAATTATGTTTTGATTAACCAAAGTTATTTAGTGATTTCGGATTAATTAAGGTTATGTTAATTGGATTGAGTTAACATAACTAATCAATAAATTGATTAATAATCTCGAACAGATTAAGTAAAATTTAATTATTTATAATTTAATCAATTGCATGTTGATTTATTAGTTGGTCATTTAATTTGGTTAATTGATTGTTAAGGTAGTTAATTAAATTGACTAGTTACCAGATGGGTAATTAATGGAATGATTCAAAGAGGAGGATAGATCATTATCTAACCAATTACGAATTTATTGTAATATGATTAAAAAAATTTGATAACTATTAAAGCGGAAATAAATGAATAACATACGTAAACTATTCATGATTAGTAGGAGTATTTTAGTACTTAGTTTTGCTTCGTACCATGTAGGATTCGAGATTAAAGCAAACCCCTCTTGCTTGAAGACAGTTAGGACGATCTATATTTTAGGAAGATAGTTCTCTCTTTAACCCCTTTTAAACCTTTGTCCTTAGTGCATGAATAATTTTATTGATTTGGCAGTACTTATATGCTTACCTTGACTCTACTCTAGATCGGCTCTTGAGTTTGATACTTTATTGCTTGTTCTTGTGTTTTATCTATTTGATATCAATACAGTCTCATTGTTCTTTATGTTTGATGGTTTATATACATACAATATCATTAGACCATAGTGTAGTGTAGCTAGCAGAGTTTACTCTTGGACGTAATTGTTACTGCTTGTCATTATTGGTTTGTATGCTTGTACATCTTGACTGCCCACGAGATCATCCGTGATAGCGTGTTTCACCCACAATCCATAGCTAGATAGATACTGCTACGCATATACCTTATCTGCCCACAAGACCATCCGTGGTAGAGTGTTTCTCCTGCAAACAGTAATCACTTATAAACCCTATCTCCCCACAGGACCATATGTGGTAGAGTGTTTCTCCCGCAGACAATAATTATATACCCTGTTTCCATAGTAGAGTGTTTCTCCCGCAATTAGTAGTTGAGGAGTTAGATAGCTACCTCATCCTATCCACCCATGGGAGTCATCCATGGTAGAGCATTTCTCTTTTATATGTTTGTTATATGTGTGTTATGTGATGAGTTTATTCAGATGATTTTATATGTACTGTATGTTCTCTTGATTTATTGGCTATACCGAGCAGGCTAGTGAAGGGTTATGTTATTGTTATGCTTTTGATAGTATATGATTATATTGGTGAACTTACTTTTGTTAGTACGTAATATTTCTAAAAGTACTTCCTTTGATTTTCTTACACTTAGTATCTAGCATGCACTATCCTTGCTTTTCCTTTTATTTCTAGGTTTGCAGGTAGGGGATATGTTGTGTTGCTCAGAGGTTCAGTTGTCAGTCCACTCAAGTTTGTTTTCTCTTAAAGTTAATTGGTTTATTTTCTGCTATCTTTTTTTATGATTTTCTCTCCATATTGTATCCTCGAGTTTTGTTTATAGTTTGTTTAGTTTAGTGTATGCACATGTTCATGCATGCATATACGCATCATCATTTATGAACTTAGTGATATTAGATTGCATTGGTGTTTGTGTTTGGCTTTAATTGGTTGGGCGTCGATTGCTTCTGATATTATCACTAGGGGATACCATCCTATTTAGCGGACAAGTATACCCTCGGGGCATAACAGCTACGCAATGGTAGACAAGTCGAGTTAAAAAGGTAATTTGGGAAGCAGGATCGTAGGAAGATTCGAAGCAGGATCGTAGGAAGAAGGGAAGCAATTTGAACGCGAAGACTTCAGCACACTTAAAAGAATGACTTGAATCTCTATCTTCGGCAATAATGCCCTTATAAAGGGCGCCTCTGTTCCCTTGGACCAAGCTAATTTCATCTGCAATTTACAACCATCACACTCACCACTTATCCACTTGAAGGCGGCTTGGATCGCTTATAAGGCGTCTCAGTTCCCAACTAAGACATCTCAGATCCAAACTGAGGCATCTCAGCTCGCTAAATTCCCATCTTTAGCGCAGGGTTTATGGAGCTGCCCTCATCCACTTGAGGTGTCTCCAGTCCAAACTGAGGCACCTTAGGTACTGTTCATCCAAGGAATCTTTTATAGAAAAACCCTTGCAAAACCATAGTATTCCAAAAACAAGTATACCCTGCAAAACAAGGTTAGTAAATATACAATATGGACTAAACAACATGAGAATTAAATAGACTCTGTCTTCCCAAGACTAGGATCTAGTCAAAGGCCTCAACTTAGAGATTCGAAATTATTCTAAGTTGGATCGTGCCTAAAGTCCCAACTGGAACTCATCTTCACCATAATTCACTCTTCCAGTGACTTACCTCACTTACTTTGTGCAGACATACTCAGTTCTTTAACTCACCAGGACTTTTGCCAAGTCTCCACCAACTTGGACTTTTGCCAGGACTTCACTAACTTAGACTTTTGTCAGGACTCCACCACCCTGGGCTTCAATAAGTAGTCAACCACTCAGACCCAACTGAACTTTTGCCAAGACTCCACCACCTTGGACTTTTTGTCAAGACTCCACCACCCTGAACTTCGGCCTAGTGTCAGATTCTAAGTTTTTCAATCTTGCACACTTGGTAAAAAGGTTAAATAACTACAAACCTAACTTTAACCTATTTATCATTCATCAAAATCTGAGTTTGACCATTAGCGCAAATTGTACCAACAAATTCTAATATGGGTTTTGTGACTAGATCCTTATATAATCATTGTGGCTTGCTTTGAAGAGTGAGAGATATTGGAAAGAGATGATAACATGTGTAGTTGCATGTTGCTAAGAGCCTCTCTTCTCCTATAAGTATGAGTCCAAGTTGAAGATAAATGGAGAGGTATTTGGTTTGTAAACTAGCAAGGGAGGTTCAATCTTGTGATCGCTCTTTCAACAATAAATACGAAAAACACAGGATCTGTTGTCATTGATTCATTGTAAGTATTCATACTTTACATATTTTCTTTCTATATTTCTTGTCTTAGAAATTTTAACAGCAGAGGCAGCTGAGGCGGAGCAAGAGTGGCAGGTTGGCGGTGTGGCAGTTGTGGATGGGCCGAGAAAGGTGCAACGCCCGCCCCTCCTCACCTTATAAAAAGGGGAAAACGGCGCTACGCGAACATACATACATATATATATATATATATATACCTTAACGTAATGAAACAATTTAAAACATGTAAACACATCTCACAACATGGGAGCATGCTTAGTATTCATGTGCACAACTTGACTCAAACTTTTAACTCAGAAAGTACATTATGCAATCATATGAACTACTAAGCAAGCATGACATTATATGAGAGGAACCCTAGACTCACTACAACCTACGGCCAAACTCGTGGCATGTGAGTATGAACACCCCATAAAAACAGGTGAGCATTAACATAGGTTTTAGAGTTTACACATGGAATTTAAAGGTATGAATCGAACTATGTAGGCATCAAACTCTAACACCCTAGAGCATGTTACATAATCCATATTGAGTCTTTAAACAAGCAAGTTCTAAACATGAATTCCATGACAAGTGCTAGTTGTGGAAATATCGTATTTTAGAAATGAACACAAAACATAGCATAGCATGTTGTATTGTACGACCAAATATAAAACACAGTATGACATATTAGTATGATAATCTAGCATCAACAAGTGTAACAATGCGGAAACTTAAGATATGAGTAAATTCTTGATTCATAAGCAAACATAAGTAACAGGATCTCTTCCACCATGCCACTGCCACACACACATCTTTGCTCTCCTGCTCCCTTAGTTTAGCATGCCCTTACCCTTTTCTGCAGTATAAGGAAAACACTAAACTATAAGCATATAGGCTTAGTAAGATCCTTTCCTACTTACAAAAATCATGCGTCATGAATTAGACATAGAGAAAGTTAAACAACAACATATGGAAAGAAGATTCATATCACAAGAGTACTTCAACTTCATGTAAAGGGGAGGTCCCGAAGGCATCTTAACCTAGTTTCTGTTGGTGTAAGTTGCATCAATGATGTTCTCCTTTAAGTGTTTTAATGTTTGACAATAGACTTAAGTCAGTGATACATTGAACAAAGGAAGGGGAGTTAAGAGAGGAGTAACCAAAGTGAAGAAAAGTCCTAGTTAACCTAGGCACTAAGACCTGGTGAGTGAAGCTGGGCACTAAGACATGCTCAGAAGGTGGGCACGAAGTCCTGGTCGAGGACTGGGCACTAAGTCCTGGCAAAAGGCTGGGCACCGAAGACCTGCTCGGAAGGTGGGCACTAAGTCCTGGTCTGGGACTGGGCAAGAAGACCTACTCGGAAGGTGGGCACCGAAGACCTAGTTCGGGGAATTGGCACGAAGACTTGGCAGAGGGTTGGGCACCGAAGTCCTGGACTTAGGGTTTGGGCACGAAGGCTTGGTCCGAGGGACTGAGCAACTTAGCTGAGCGATGACTAAGGACAGGAGTAGAGACGGGTCAGGGTTTGAGCGTCTCGAGGTCCGGAAGTATCGGAAGCTAAGCAAAAGTCCACCCAAAGGACTGGGTGGCAACCGTCTCTTGAAAGGAGTAGGTGAAAGGCGCGTTCTCGGGGGTGGGAACTTACGCCGGTTCGACCTAGGGTTTCGTGGAAATCCGAAGTCAGAACCAAGTCCTTAAGGTTAAGAATGTGTGTATATTTGCTTTGTGTGTTTGTATCTTGCAGGTACCTAGAACGGAAGACAAAGCAGGCAAATAACATACATTGGGGCTGGAAACAAGCCAAGCTGGGCGCCCGGGATGATGGGGCGCCCCTAGTCAAAAGGAAAACTAGTTTAGTTGGAAACCAGCCAAGCAGGGCGCCCGGGATGATGGGGGCGCCCCCAGTCAAAAGGAAAAACCAGTGTTTTATAAGATAAGCAGAATAGGCCTCATGCAGGGCGCCCGGGAGGTCCGGGGAACCCATGTTGAAAGTTGTATTTGCTGTTTCGAGTTCGAAACACAGATAAGCCTTCACGGGGCGCCCTGGTCAAAAGTTTTATTAGCTACGGCGGGCTCGACGCAGGGATAAGGTTTGACCAAGTTTATAGGGGCGCCCCCGACGTCTAGGGCGCCCGTATGAAGCCTATAAAAGGGGCTTCGACCCCTTTGCTTCAAACACAACTGCCAAGTTTATTTTGATCATTCTGACCGACGACAACGCGCTAAAGACGAGGCTCTACGACCGAGAGGCTCCGGGAGGAAGTGCGCGACACTTCAGAGGTCCTGATCGGCTGACGTTTCGACATAAGTTGTTTTGGTTTGATTTACATTCTGCAATTCAGTTTATTTATCTTTCTGCTTGTAAATCAACTGTAAGACGGGTTTTCTCCGCCTCCGGAAATTCGGAAAGGAGACCAATATTGGACTCACGCCGAATACATAGGCCTTGGACGTACTGACCCAGGGGGTCGGGAACCAAGTAAATAAATCCCGCGTGTCCTTGTGTATTGCATTTATTTTTATGTTTTTACTTTTCCGCTGTGCTACTAACACTCTGAGTCTAGAATATACGTACGGAGTTTTTGCGAAGATTTTCACGATCGATATTCACCCCCCCCCCTCCTCTATCGACGGTACCGGTCCTACAATTGGTATCAGAGCTAGGTCGCCCTTCACCGGACTAACCGCCAATGGAGCAACGACGCCAGGAGTTGAGGGGGAGCCCAGGGGTGAATCAGGTACATTTTTTTTTAATGTCCATTTTTAAGTTCCATATTATTTGTTTCACGTGCAGGGAGAGAGGGCACTATAAAAATCAGTGCCCTACTCATAAGACTCGATCTACATCACCGGCGGCAAAGGGGGCACCAGCGTCAGGTGTCCGGAAAAACAAGGATCACGTACGATGCTTCAAATGCGAGAAGTACGGATACTACAAAAACAAATGTCCGGCGAAGGTACGTAAGATTTATGTTCCAAAAATTTTACAAATTCCTGCAATGTCTTTTAATAATTTAGATAATTTCCCTGATAAGTTAGAATTACTGCATAGTCAAGTAGATATTTTAAATGATAAGTTACAAAAAGTGAATATGGCTAAAATATTAGAAATACATTGTTCAATCATTAATACCAATTCAATAATTGCTAAAATTAATTCTGAACTTAAATCTGAAATAAACTCTGATAATTCTACGGATAATGATACAATTAATTCTGAATCTAAATCTGAAATTAATCTCGAATTCAAATTCAAAAATCTTAAGGATAACTCTAAATTTAAAAATCCTGAAGATAACTCTAAATTCAAATTTGAAAATCCTGAGGGTAACCCTAAATTCAAATTTGAAAATCCTGAAGATAACTCTAAATTCAAATTTGAAAATCCTAAAGATAACTCAGAATTCAAATTTGAAAATCTTAAGGATAATGGAGATAATCCTGAAATTATCTTTGAGGCCAACAATGATTTTATTAAAAATCTTATCGATAATGAGGATAATTCTGAGGATGATTCTTTAGATAATAATTTAATTATACTCTTGGAAAATCCCGAAAAATTAACTAGTGGCCCATTTTACTCCACCTACTTTGAGGATACTGAAAGATCTAATCTTGAGGAGGAGATGGAATTTTCTAAGATTAGGGTCATAGTCAATAAAAATTACAAAGGTTCAAATAAATCCGAATTGTTAGAAAAATTTGAAAAGATAGATAAAGATGAAGAAGAAATTTTCGAAATAATGAAAATTCTGAACTTAAATCCACAACTATTAATTAATCATTTCAACATTAATTATTCAAATTATATCTTAATTAAATTAAAATTAAATCCTAATAAATTCAAATTAAATCTTAATTAAATTAAAATTAAATCCTAATTAAATTCAAATTAAATCCTAATTAAATTCAAATTAAATCTTAATTAAATTAAAATTAAATTCTAATTAAATTCAAATTAAATCTTAATTAAATTCAATTAATTCAAAATAAATTCAAATAAATTCCAATAACTCAAATTAATTCAAATAAACTCAATTAATTCAAACAAATTCAATTAATACAAATAAATTCAAATAATTCAAATAAATTCAATTAATTAAATTAATTCAATTTAATTAATTTCTAACTAATTCAACCTCAATTAATTTTTTTTAACTTGAATCCAACTAAAATCTTAAAGAACTTAAACTTGAACTAAACTAAAATCTTACCCAAACTGCAACAATTAATTTAATAAAATCAAATATGTCAAGTGGGTTGATATATTCGCGGGTCCACACGACATATATCAAATCGGGAATTTGATACATTTTTAGAAACTTAAATAAAGTGATTTGAATTGTTTGACTTATGCATAATTGTCATGTCATGCATTTACTAATTCTTTTAAATATATCTCATGACATTCATATTTAATTTTTATGCATAATTTAGAACGGCTATAGGAAAAAGAATAATTGAAACTTGATCAACCTAATATTAGGTGGAGGTGAGATGATAGTACGTTAGGGAAGCCTTTTTGGTGGAACTAGCCGAAGCTACCGATCCGAAACCTAAACTAGTTAGACCAAAATCTTTCAAGAATAACTTGAAGATGAATTTTCTATAAAAGGCTTTATCAAGGAAAGGGTTGATGATCCAATAAGGCTACGGCCAAAGAAGGCTTAGTGCCTCGCCAAGACCTGGAAGCCAATTACTGAAAATCAAATTCATTTTACTCTTGTCAGATTTGAATCTAACACAAGCTTCCATTAAATCTTAGAGTTAATAATAAATTAAGAAAAATGATTCAAGCATCTCACAATACACCTATAAGGCAACCATGCTTGCTGTATTGAGACATCTAAAATGGGTGAGATGTTAAGGACTAATAAATTGAAAAATATTTTTCAAAACTGTTTTTCAAAATTTCTAAAATATTTTCCTAAAAATATATTTTCAAAATAAGTGCTTCAACATAATAATGTTTTTATGAATTCATGCTTGTCTGATTGAATATACATATTATATGTTTTCAAAAATTATATCTTTTTAAAAATTGTTTGACTCACGCAATTAGACACAAGCCTCTTAGGACAACACTAAAATTCCTTAAGGCACTTAGATAGAGTCAAACGGTATCGGGTACAGGAGAGTGTTTTTCATTTTTTTAAAAAATGGTTTTCGAAAACTGCACTTTAAACATTACTATCATTTGAAAATACTTTTCGAAAACTGTGCTTTAAATCATTATCACTTGTGTTTTCGAAAAAGGTTTATGTTGTAAAAATTATATGTTCAAAAATTTACCTGTTTCTTTGACTTTGATAAACCCTAAAGACACAGAGGAAAGGTCCACTTCATGATCTTCAAGGACTCCTAGGATGTGTCAAATTTAGGAGGAGTCTGAGTCAAATTTTCAGAAAAGTTTTTTTTGGTAATCATTTATTTAGTTTTTTTTGTTAAATAGTTCTTTTTTTAATCTGAACCAAATCCTAAAGACTCAGAGGAAGAGTACTTGTGGTTAGAGCCGTCAATTTGGGGTAGGCCCGTCGGGTTGGCCCGCCCCGCCAAATAATTCAAGTGGGTTGGGTTGGAATTTTATCAACCCAAACCCGTCGCGGGCCGACCCGCCTAAGCCCGTGACCCGCGCGGGTTGGCCCGTCATGGGTTGGGTTGGCCCGCGGATTGAGAAACACATGAAAATCATATTTTATGTCAATTTATTATTATTTTTTGTTATAATTTTGAAATAAAAATCATACTTTTCATCAAATATAAGTACTTATTTGAGTTTATTTACATTTAAAATATATATTTTTGGAGATATTTGATTGATAAAATTTTTCTGAAATAAAATATTGAAGATATATATATTTTTTAATTTTTTTTAAAAAAAATTGATAGGCCCACGGGTTGCCCCGCCTAACCCGCAACCCGACTTAGATTGGGTTGGGTTGGGGATTTCCCAACCCGCCAATATGACGGGTCGGCCCGCCCCGCCCCGCCAAATGGTCGGTCCGCCACGGGCCGACCCGCCCCGCCCCGGGTTGGCCCGTCTGACAGCTCTACTTGTAGTCAACAAGCTTCCCAGGACTAGGTCAAGTTTAGGGGGAGGTTAAATTAAAAGAATTATTCTATTTTCATGAACTATATCTTCAAAATCTTGCTGAAAATATAAGTCTTTCAAAATACTATTATTTTATTTTTTAAATTCTTGTGACTTATGAAATTATTTTTGAAATAATATTCACTTGAGTTGGAGAAATTTCCAGGACAGTTAGGAAAATCTCCTTGTAAGTCAACAAGGTTTCCTCTGATTGTGTCAGACTGGAAGATAAACCAAGCAGTCAAGTAAAATATTGTGTCTTCAAAAGTTCACACATTTTTCAAAATATACTAGCATATATTTTCAAAGTACTATTGGATTATCAAAATTCTATTTAAAAATAATATTTACTTGAGTTTGAAAATTTTCCAGGATACTTAGGAAAATATCCTTGTAGTTAACAAGGTTTCCTAGGATTGTGTCAGACTGGAAAAGAAACCTAGTCAAGTAAAATATTATGTTTTCAAAATGCATAATACTTTTCAAAAATTACTTATATTTTTCAAAGTTTCATCTTTTTCAAAAATAGTTAATACTTGCAAAATATGTATAATATTTTTCAGAAATACTTATATTTTTCAAAATTCTAAATATCTTTCAAAAATGCATCATATCTTTCAAAGTACTTGCACTTTTCAAAGCTCATAGCATTCTTTTCAAAAGTTATATATTTTCCGAAAGTACTGATTTTTCTCAAAAAGTACTTGCACTTTTCAAAGATAACGATATTTTTCAAAAATACTTATACTTTTACAAAAAACTCAATATATCTCAAAAGCACTTGCATTCTTGAAATCTCTTTTCTAAATTCTTTTTCTTAGATCAAACATTTTTCTTACAATACAAAATAGTTTTCAGAAGTGCACAATATTTTTTCAAAATGAAATTGTTCTGGAAATTTAAGTACTTGGTATTACTATGCTTTCAAAAATTTATACTAAGTATTTTCAAAAGAACAAAATGTTGTCATTGTTGGTGCAAGAATTCTTGATTTTTTTTATGTATGACAAAGGGGGAGAGGTGTGCTTAAGTTAGAAAAAAAAATTCTCCCAAAGATCAAAAATATAGGTTCAAAACTTATATCATTTTTTTGTTTTTTATCCCAAGAATAGTATGTTAGTCCCTTCAGCCAATCTAACTTAAGATATTGTCAAACGTCAAAAAGGGGGAGATTGTTGGTGCAAGTTGTATCAATGATGTTCTATTTTAAGTGTTTTAATGTTTGACAATAGACTTAAGTTAGTGATACATTGAACAAAGGAAGGGGAGTTAAGAGAGGAGTAACTAAAGTGAAGAAAAGTCCTAGTTAACCTAAGCACTAAGACCTGGTGAGTGAAGCTGGGCACTAAGACCTGCTCGGAAGGTGGGCACAAAGTCCTGGTCGAGGACTGGGCACTAAGTCCTGGCAAAAGGCTAGGCACCGAAGACCTGCTCGGAAGGTGGGCACTAAGTCCTGGTCGGGGATTAGGCAAGAAGACCTACTCGGAAGGTGGGCACCGAAGACCTGGTTCGGGGAATTGGGCACGAAGACCTGGCCGAGGGTTGGGCATCGAAGTCCTGGACTTAGGGTTTGGGCATGAAGTCTTGGTCCGAGGGACTGAACAATTTAGTTGAGCGATGACTAAGGACAGGAGTAGAGACGGGTCAGGGTTTGAGTGTCTCGAGGTCCGGAAGTATCGGAAGCTAAGCAAAAGTCCACCCGAAGGACTGGGTGGCAACCGTCTCCTGAAAGGAGTAGGTGAAAGGCGCGTTCTCGGGGGTGGGAACTTGCGTCGGTTCGACATAGGGTTTCGTGGAAATCCGAAGTCAGAACCAAGTCCTTAAGGTTAAGAATGTGTGTATATTTGCTTTGTATGTTTGTATCCTGCAGGTACCTAGAACGGAAGACAAAGTAGGCAAATAACATACATTGGGGCTGGAAACTAGCCAAGCAAGGCGCCCGGGATGATGGGGGCACCCCCAGTCAAAAGAAAAAACTAGTTTAGTTGGAAACCAGCCAAGCAGGGCGCCTGGGATGATGGGGGTGCCCCCAGTCAAAAGGTAAAAACCATTGTTTTATAAGATAAGAAGAATAGGACTCAAGCAGGGCGCCCAGGAGGTCCGGGGCGCCTAAGTTGAAAGCTGTATTTGCTGTTTCGAGTTCGAAACACAGATAAGCCTTCACGAGGGCGCCCGGGAGGTCCGGGCGCCCTAGTCAAAAGTTTTATCAGCTGCGGCGAGGTCGGCGCAGGGATAAGGTTTGACCTAGTTTATAGGGGCGCCCCCGACGTCCAGGGCGGCCGTATGAAGCCTATAAAAGGGGCTTCGACCCCTCTGCTTCAAACACAACTGCCAAGTGCTATTCTGATCATTCTGACCGACGACAGCGCGCTAAAGACGAGGCTCTACGACTGGGAGGCTCCAGGAGGAAGTGTGCGGCACATCGGAGGTCCAGATCGGCTGACGCTTCAACATAAGTTGTTTTGGTTTAATTTACATTCTGCAATTCAGTTTATTTATCTTTCTGCTTGTAAATCAACTGTAAGACGAGTTTTCTCCACCTCCGGAAATTCCGAAAAGGAGACCAATAGTGGACTCACGCCGAGTACATAGGCCTTGGACGTACTGACCCAGGGGGGTCAGGAACCAAGTAAATAAATCCCGTGTGTCCTTGTGTATTGCATTTATTTTTATGTTTTTACTTTTCCGCTGTGCTACTAACGCTCTGAGTCTAGAATATACGAACGGAGTTTCCACGAAGATTTTCATGATCGATATTCACCCCCCCTCTATCGATGGCACCGGTCCTACAGTTTCTTGTTCCCCATTAACAAGAAGCTTTACGGCGCCTTCAACCCTAAGCCTCATGGAAGATCCTCCTTCTTCTTTTCGCCGCATCTTCTTCCACAGGGATCAAGCTGACGATGCTATGACAAGGACGATAGTTCTTCAATTAGGTTCTTTGTCTTTCGGTTTATATTTTTTATTCTTATTATGTCATGATTCTAAGAAACAATAGATCCATGCTCATATGTCTTCTGTTCTCTTTCGAATTCTTATTTTATTTCTAGAATTATCCGATTAGGAGAAAACTCAATTTCTATCAAAAAGCAATTGAGATTTCAAAATTCAAAGACAGAGTAGAAAAGTTGGTAGAAATGTTGGTGCAATTGACCTCTAGTTAATGATGGATCGAGTTGACTAAAATTGATTGACTAAGCACAAGTTGAGCCTCGATGGTTGATTAATATATTTGTTAACGAGAGCAAGACATCAAGTAGAAGGAGAGTTTATTGGAGAGGGAGATCGCCGGTACAATCGACCTCGAGTTAGGTTGATCAAGATTAATTTGAATGTGGATAGTCAAGAAAAAAAATTAAGTCAAGATTTATCAAAGAGCTATGATAGGGAGAGTGAAAATGGGAGATTGAATGACGTAGAACATTACATGCACACGTCCGATTATCGCTTGGACACCATCGGCGGCCTTCGGCCGCCGCTCCGAATCAAACTATACCCTGGGGGCACGGTGAACCCGTCGGAGATCACTGCATACAAAGTGTCACGTCATTCACTCTACCATTCACTCTCCCATTTTCACTCTCCTATCATTTTTCTTTAACAAATGCTTGTTAATGGAGAGCCCAAGTGGGTCATGGTTGGCCAGGCATTTAGAAACCAAAAGTTCAATAGATAATTGTTAAGAGAGAAGTTTAAGTAGGTCATAGTTGATTGGACTTGATGGTTGGAAGTCCAACAAGAAGTTGACATGAGAGGCAAAGTCCAAGTGAGTTATTTAATGGTTGGAAGTCCAACAAGAAATTGACATAAGAGGCGAAGTCGAAGTGAGTTATGGATGACCGAACACTTGATAGTTGAAAGTATTTAGGGAGTTGGCAAAGGCGAACTCTAAGTAGGTCATGGAGGACCAGACACTTGGCATGAGATGTGAAATTCAAGTGAGTCAAGATTAATTATACATTTGGCAATGAGAGAAGAACAAGCAAATCAAGGAGAGTCAAATAATTGGCAATAAAAAAGTCCAAACACATCGTGAAGGATTCGATGCTAGGAACAAGAAGTGAAGTCTTGACATGTCATGAAGGACTGAATGTTATGCACAAGAATGTAAGTCCAAACAAGTCAAGAAAAACCAAATGTTTGGCAATGGTGAAATCTTGAAAGGTCAAGCCGGTTGATCGGATATTAGGCAATTGTGAAGTTCATGTTGATGCAGTCTGGCCCGATTGTTGTTTTGGTGTTGACAACGATTTAAGTTTAGTTAAGTGAATTCGGATTAAGTCCTGGTCGGGGACTGAGCACGAAACCCTAGTGAGTAAAGATAGGTTGATTGAAATTCTGGTGAGTGAAGCCAGGTGAATGAAACCCCGGTGAGTAAAGTCGGGTCCTAGTGAGTGAAGCCAGGTGATTAGAAATCCCGGTGAGTGAAGCCGGGTCCTGGTGAGTGAAGCCAGGTGACTGAAATCCCGGTGAGTGAAGTCGAGTCCTGGTGAGTGATGCCAGGTGATTCGAAACCATGGTGAGTGAAGCCAGGTGATGGAAACCCTGGTGAGTGAAGCCAGGTGAACGAAACCCTGGTAAGTGAAGTCAGGTGAACGAAACCCCGGTGAGTGAAGCCGAGTCTTGGTGAGTGAATCAGATGACTGAAATCCCGGTGAGTGAAGCTGGGTCCTAGTGAGTGAAGCTAGGTGACCGAAACCCTGGTGAGTGAAGCCAGGTCCTAGCGAGTGAAGCTAGGTTGAATGAAGTCCCAGTGAGTGAAGCTGGGCACGGAATCTTGGTCCGGGGGACCAGGATGAGTCAAAGAAGGCTAAGGAGCTCGTTCTCTTGACTTAGAGTTGAATTGAGAGTCGCTGGATCGGTCTGGAGACCGATCAGGGAGTTGGCACGAACTCCCTGTTTTGGATCGGTCTGGTGACCGATCCAGAGAAGTCTGATCATTCTGGTGAACGATCAGAGAGAGCAGAAAAGTTTCTGTTCGGCTCCTGATCGGTCTGATGAACGATCAGCGAGAGAACAGAAAAGTTTCTGTTCGGCTCCTGATCGGTCTGGTGAACGATCAGGGAGAGAATAGAAGGCTTCTTCTGGGTTTCTGATCATTCTGGTGAACGATCAGAGAGAGTTCAGTAGGTTGTTGTGAGGAACAATGATCGGTCAGTCTGACCGATCAAATGTCGCAGCTCTCTCACCTGACCGATCAGGGATGTCCCTGATCGGTCAGGGAGTGACCTGATCGGTAGAGCTGTCAAACGGGCCAACCCGTGGCGGGGCGGGTCGGTCATTTGGCGGGGCGGGGGTGGGTCGACCCGTCATCTAGGCGGGTTGAAAAATCCCCAATCCAACCCAATCCAAGGCGGGTCGTGGGTTAGGCGGGCCAACCCGCGGGCCCATCAAAATAGTTTTTAAAAATTAAAAAAAAATCATATATTTAGATTTCATCAATCAAATATATTAAGAAATATATTTTTTAAATATAATTCGATACAAACGAGTACTCATGTGATGAAAAATATTATTTTTTATTTCAAAATAATAATAAAGAAAGATAATAAATTGTCATAAAACTTAACTAACATGTGATTCTCAACCCGCGGGCCAACCCAAGTCCGTCGCGGGCCGACCCGTGCGGGTCGCGGGCCTAGGCGGGTTGGCCCGCTGCGGGGTTGGGTTGCTTAAATTCTAACCCAACCCGCTTAAATTGATTGGCGGGGCGGGCCAATCTGGCGGGCCCAACCCAAATTGACAGCTCTACTGATCGGTCACCAGACCGATCAGGGCACAACCTGATCGGTCGGGTGACCGATCAGGGCTTTGGCCTGCGGAAGCTGGAGATTCCTCCAGCAAGTGTTGGATCGGTCCGATGACCGATCCATTATTTGTGATCGGTCAGTGTGACTGATCACAAGAAGGCCGCGATTCCTGGTTTCTCGCTGTGGATCGATCAGGCTGGGGTCTGATCGTTCAAGGCTTACCCTAATCGGTCTGGTGATCGATCAGGGTCATCTCTGATCGGTCTGGGACCGATCAATAGCTGCACTTTAATTTGAAATCGCTGTCAGACGCTCTGATCGTGTCTGTTTTCTCTGCGTTTTCTCTCATACATTGTCGATTTCTTTGTGATATGCTTTGCTAAGCTTCTGATTAGTGTGCAGGTTAGACAGGGAGGATTCAAACAATGGAGGAGAGTCAACTGGGGGCTTTCCGTTGAGCAGGTTTGTATGTATTCTCTTCTCAGGTTTCAACGGGTGTCTGGCGCGGCTGGCGACTGACGGAGGCTCAGCTGAAGAGGTCTTCAGTGGACTGAGTGCTCAGGGAGTCAGGGGGTCAGGCTGTGGCTCAGTGGATGCTGATGGAGCTTGGCAGGAGCTTAAGACGAAGCTGGAAGCGGAGGAGCAAGGGAAGAGACAGACAGAAAACTTGAGGAGTTTGGCTGGGTTGTTGGTGTGCTCTCTATTGCTTCGTGCTTAAGTGTTCTTGCTACATTCTTGTGAGTGTTTCTTCAAGTGTCTCGTGAGCTTAACTTGTATCTTCTTGAGACCGCTTGTGGAGAGGTTTCTCCTCCGAGAAGGAGGCGTTGTTATATCCAGGTTCACCGGGGCTTGATCTGCCGACGATCAAGGGATCGCCCACCTCACGGGCACGCCAAGGAGTGGGGGCAAGTTATCCCCGAACCTTGTACATCGCTGTGTTAGCGTCTGTTTGGTTTGCCTTCTTTGTTTTGGTTTTCTGCTTCTGTGATTTTGTTTCCGCTGCTGCTAACCCTGATCGCTGAAATCTTCAAAGAGCAAGTTTTGAGTGTCTGGCTACATTCACCCCCTCTATAGCCATCCAAGTTCCAACTGTTGGTGCCCCGGTTGGTTTTGATGTGATCAACCAAGTTAGGTTAGGTCCTGTTGGTTTTAATCCCTCTGCTAAGTGTGCAGGAACTTAGGTATGGAGGAAGTCGAGCGTAAGACGCAGCGGACGAGAAAGATTGCGCGGGGAAGTGAGCTGACGGGCTCGGTGCAATCCGAGGGACGCGGAAGTTACGGAAGAGTACGCCGGTGGACTAAGAAGAGTGTGCACGACGTCTGAGGGACGAGAAGCCTGGCGGAAGCACGTTCGAGGGGCGAAAGGCCAGAGTCGGGTTCGGATGAATCTAACTCCGGTTGGCCGGAAATCACCCAATCGACGGTTTGACGAAAAGTCAACTAAGTTGACTTTTATCAAGTCAACATTTGATTTGCAATTAAAATAATAAAGTTTTAATTATATTAAAACTTAATTAAAGTTTCAATTTAATTAAAGTTTTTAAGTAAACTTTCTTTTAATTAAAGTTGTTTTATTGAAGCTTCTTACATGAACGTGGATGCACATGGGGCTTGGCTACAGTTACAAGTGGAGTAATATCTCGATCACACATCACATTAATCGGCAAATGGAAAGCTGGTGGACGTTTTCGACAAATGCACAAATGGAATGCTTGGAGTGTAATTCGGATGGTCAAAGATTTTTGATAAAGTTTGTACGCACGCCGAAAGCTTAGCCGATTCAAGATTTAATCGGATTAATGATAAACAATTAAAGGATAATAATTTATCCTTTAAAATCAATGGTTGAGATAAAATTTCATCTACGATCAACAGCTAAGATTAATCTTAGATCTACGATCAAGGTGAAACTCAATCTTGTATCAACGGTCAAGATTGTATCACTCAACTTATAAATAGGCTTAGAAATTTAGAGGTAAAAGAAACCAATTCTATTATAATTCTCTAAGTTTAGTGATCTTCAGTTATAAGGCTTCTCCGCCACAAGGAGATTTTTTTTAGCTTTAACCGTCTTGGAAGCAACGACCAAGTTGCAACCAAATTTTTTTTTATAGACGAGTTTCCACCGCTTTTCATTTTTAGTCGTTTATTCACCCCCTCTAGCCGGACCAACCCGATCCAACACCAACAAGTGGTATCTGAGCTTGGGGCTCTGTTCAACGGATTAACACCCGAGAGTTTACAATGAGGATGGCTTTGAGAGAAGGTTTCAGCACCACCCGACCTCCCTTCTTCGACGGATCAGATTTTCAATATTGGAGGTCGAGGATGGAGTACTATCTCAAAATGAACATCAATATATGGTTCACTGTGAAGGAGGGTTTCTCTCCTCCAAAGGATGCTGAGGGAAAAGATCTAGACTTTTCAATGTGGTCGGCTGAGCAAACTCGCAAGGCAGAAGCTGATGCGAAAGCCATGGTTACTTTGCAGTGCGGAATAACCAAGGACCAGTTGATCAAGGTGGGTCCTTTCACAAGTGCTAAAGACCTGTGGAGCAAGCTCATTGAGCTCCATGAAGGCACTCAAGATACCCGGAGAGCTAAGAAGACTTGCTTCTCAGCCAACTCCAAAACCTTTCCATGGAAGAGAATGAAAAGGTAAGTGAGCTTCATGGAAGATTCAAAGAGATCCCTAATGGTCTACATTCCATCAGTGAGAAGGTAGAAAACCGAGACCTTGTAAGGTATGTTCTCAAAGCCTTCCCTAGGAATGCCTTGTCGTCATCCATGGTGTGGTGGATGCTTACAAGGTTTCCAAGGACTTATCTTTTGTTAAGTTAGAAGATCTATTTTGTGAAATGGAACTACATAAGATCTCTAACCAAAGTCCAAAGGAGAAAGGGTTAGCTTTTGTGACAGGTGACAGAAGAAACAAGAAGAAGGAGAAGAACACTCATCACTTTGCCCTCATGGCCATAGAGGATTCAAATGAAGAGGAGAGTGATAACGAATCAAGGAGCTCCTCAACCGCACCTTCATCATCTTCGGATGATGAAGAGGTAATCTCTCCCGAGTTAGACAAATGTTATAGGACAATTGCATGCTTAACTAGTTTGTTAAAGAAATCAAAGAACAAAGTAAAGTTATTGAAATTGGAAATAGAACAATTGAAGACATCTAAGGATCATGATATTGATGACTTGCATGTTAAGACCCTTAAGGATGAAAACAAGACCCTAAGGAGCGAAATTGAAAACCTCAAGAATATTCTTGAGAAATTTTTGATTAGCTCCAAAACCCTAGATATGGTTCTTAACTCTCAAAAAGCGGTTTATAACAAGGTTGGTTTAGGTTACCAACCTAAAGAACCAAGTTTCATGTCATTGATGTCAAGAACAAATTTAGATCACAAAATAATTCTAGGGTTCAAAAGGTTAGAAAGAAAATGACTAAGGCATGGGTACCAAAGTCATTTATTGTAGATGCTTTAGGTCCCAAAATATGGGTACCCAAAACATCTATTTTTCGAATTGTATAGGCATTGATTGAGGGGGAGCATCTATCAACATGGGTGGTTGATATTTAGTGCTCCAAACATATAGTCATTCCTAGTTAGGGATGTGCTTATCATTTCCTTCATTTAGTGGATATTTATAAGGAATGGTTCTTTTCATCTCGAATTTAGATGTTTGGAATTAGAACCAATGGAAATCATAAACTCCATACACAATATAGATACATGAAAATTTTTCCATATACTCTACTTTATTGGTGTCACTTGAAAATTCTCTCATTTGTATTTGTATACATTTGGGATTATAATTTATCAAGATTACTCCAATATAATTAGGTCTATGGTTAATAAACTTGATAGAAATTTGGAACTATGAATTTTTCGATCCAATCCATGAATTATCAATAGAATAGGGAATTAGGATTATGGAGTTGAGACAATCTTGATTTCAATTAGTTGGAGCAAACATGTAATAAACATACATCAAACATACAAACTGATCAAGTTTTGGAAATTTTGATCATGTTTTGATACTAATTTGATACAAGCATGTTTTTGGAAATTTGACCATGTTTTTAATACTAATACTAATTTGAGGGTTTAGAGTGTTTGACTCTGATTGTATTAGGGTTTAGAGTGTTTAAAAGTTGAAACAAATCGATTTCTGAAACATATCAGTTTCAGAAAACTTTCTGTATCAAACCAGATCGGTCCATCGACCAATCAGGACTCACCCCGATCGGTCTGGTGACCGATCAGGGGTCTTTCTGATCGGTCTGGTGACCGATCAGATCAATGCTGATCAGGAACTCCCAGAACGTTCCAAATGGTATTCAGTCCGATCACCTTTCATCCAATGTATCAGTTTACTGATCATACTGATACAAACAAATCTGGTACAAACCATTTACAATTGGAACATACTCATCATACTTGGAACAAAACTTGATATTGATTCGATACAAACCCGTGTTGAATTTTCAAAATTCATAAGGAAGGGTTGGTTGAATCATGACTGTTGTTCCTTGATGAGGAGTAACTTTTAAAAAAAATTCTGAAATTCCTATTGTCTGCACCCGTGTGGTCGGATGAGTTTTGGATTGAATAAACATGTTCCTGGAAATTTCAATTGTTAATGCAGTCTGATCTTGAACGAATCAGAGTTACAGAAATTTTTCTGAAAACTGATCGTTCATAAATAAATCAGAAATTTCTCTGTATCAATCATCAGTCTGATGAAGCTGCTTTACTTACTTGTCATATGAAACATATACATGTTTGACCATGATATAATTCTGTATATGTTTTCATATGTAATTCCAAATTTACCTTTGATTATTTTGGGTTTGGAGAGAGACCCTTGGTTAAGGGGGAGTTATGTTGAAACTTAATAACCATACCATTTTCGATGTTTGACAAAGGGAGAGAGAATTGTTGATTAAGTTTAGGGTTAATTATTGTAGGGGGAGGATTTTGATTCCCTTACGATAATTGACTCCAATTGATCATTAATACCTAAACTTAAATCGGGTTGTCAAACAACAAAAAGGGGGAGATTGTTGATGCAGTCTGGCCCGATTGTTGTTTTGGTGTTGACAACGATTTAAGTTTGGTTGAGTGAATTCGGATTAAGTCCTGGTCGGGGACTGGGCACGAAACCCTAGTGAGTAAAGATAGGTTGATTGAAATCCTGGTGAGTGAAGCCGGGTCCTGGTGAGTGAAGCCAGGTGATTGGAAATCTCGGTGAGTGAAGTCGGGTCCTGGTGAGTGAAGCCAGGTGAATGAAACCCCGGTGAGTAAAGCCGGGTCCTGGTGAGTGAAGCCAGGTGATTGGAAATTCCGGTGAGTGGAGTCGGGTCCTGGTGAGTGAAGCCAGGTGAATGAATCCGGTGAGTGAAGCCGGTCCTGGTGAGTAAAGCCAGGTGACTGAAATCCCGGTGAGTGAAGCCGGTCTTGGTGAGTGAAGCCAGGTGATTCGAAACCCTGGTGAGTGAAGCCAGGTGATGGAAACCCTGGTGAGTGAAGCCAGGTGAACGAAACCCTGGTAAGTGAAGCCAAGTGAACGAAACCCCGTGAGTGAAGCCGGGTCCTGGTGAGTGAAGTCAGGTGACTGAAATCCCGATGAGTGAAGCCGGGTCCTAGCGAGTGAAGCGGTCCATAGCGAGTGAAGCCAGGTCCTAGCGAGTGAAGCTAGGTTGAATGAAGTCCCGGTGAGTGAAGCTGGGCACGGAATCTTGGTCCGGGGGACCAGGATGAGTCAGAGAAGGCTAGGGAGCTCGTTCTCTTGACTTAGAGTTGAATTGAGAGTCGCTGGATCGTCTGGAGGCCGATCAGGGAGTTGGCACGAACTCCCTGTTTTGGATCGGTCTGGTGACCAATCCAGAGAAGCCTGATCATTCTGGTGAACGATCAGAGAGAGCAGAAAAGTTTCTGTTCGGCTCCTGATCAGTCTGATGAACGATCAGGGAGAGAACAGAAAAGTTTTTGTTCGGCTCCTGATCGGTCTGGTGAACGATCAGGGAGAGAACAGAAGGCTTCTGCTGGGTTTCTAATCGTTCTGGTGAACGATCAGATAAAGTTCAGTAGGTTGTTATGAGGAACAATGATCGGTCAGTCTGACCGATCAAATGTCACGGCTCTCTCACCCTGACCGATCAGGGATGTCCCTGATCGGTCAGGGAGTGACCTGATCGGTCACCAGACCGATCAGGGCACAACCTGATCGGTCGGGTGACCGATCAGGGCTTTGGCCTGCGGAAGCTGGAGATTCCTCCAGCAAGTGTTGGATCGGTCCGGTGACCGATCCACGATCTGTGATCGGTCAATGTGACCGATCACAAGAAGGTCGCGATTCCTGGTTTCTCACTATGGATCGATCAGGCTGGGGCCTGATCGTTCAGGGCTTACCCTGATCGGTCTGGTGACCGATCAGGGTCATCTCTGATCGGTCTGGGGACCGATCAGTAGCTGCACTTTAATTTGAAATCGCTGTTAGACGCTCTGATCGCGTCTGTTTTCTCTGCGTTTTCTCTCATACACTGTCGATTTCTTTGTGATATGCTTTGCTAAGCTTTTGATCAGTGTGCAGGCTAGACAGGGAGGATTCAAACAATGAAGGAGAGTCAACTGGGGACTTTCCGTTGAGCAGGTTTGTATGTATTCTCTTCTCAGGTTTCAACGGGCGTCTTGCACGGCTGGCGACTGACGGAGGCTCAGCTGAAGAGGTCTTCAGTGGACTGAGTGCGCAGGGAGTCAGGGGGTCAGGCTGTGGCTCAGTGGATGCTGATGGAGCTTGGCAGGAGCTTAAGACGAAGCTGGAAGCGGAGGAGCAAGGGAAGAGACAGATAGAAAACTTGAGGAGTTTGGCTGGGTTGTTGGTGTGCTCTCTGTTGCTTTGTGCTTAAGTGTTCTTGCTACATTCTTGTGAGCGTTTCTTCAAGTGTCTCGTGAGCTTAACTTGTATCTTCTTGAGACCGCTTGTGGAGAGGTTTCTCCACCAAGAAGGTGCTGTTATATCCGGGTTCACCGGGCTTGATCTGCCGACGATCAAGGGATCGCCCACCTCACGGGCACGCCAAGGAGTAGGGGCAAGTTATCCCCGAACCTTGTACATCGCTGTGTTAGCGTCTGTTTGGTTTGCCTTCTTTGTTTTGGTTTTCTGCTCTTTATTTCTGCTTCTGTGTTTTTGTTTCCGCTGCTGCTAACCCTGATCGCAGAAATCTTCAAAGAGCAAGTTTTGAGTGTCTGGCTATATTCACCCCCCCCCTTCTATAGCCATCCAAGTTCCAACAGTTCATACATTATCAAGGTTGACCAAATAATTTGTAACAAAAAGTCTTGGTAGATTAAAATTAATTGAATGTTGCACAAAGGAAATCTTGGTAAGTTAAAATCAATTAGATACTAGGCAAAGTGAAAATTCACCCTTGGTAAGGCTGAAATAAGGTATCAGTTAATTGTTAAATATTATCAATCAACTAATGATGTTAAATCCGACAATTTTATTCCGCTCCGAAAAATTTTTCGGAAAGGTCCTAGGATTTTCAGGCTCTTGGACGAAGTTTAAGGGGTTAAATTGATTAAGAATTAAACATTTAAGGGGTGGATAAATAATGGATTTAAAAATCTAGGGGTCATCTTGCGATAGGAACAAATTGTTGGACTAAAGTGCAAAATAAATCCCTCTTATATGCCTTGACCTAAACCCGTTCGGCCGCCCCACTCACGCCCGATCACCTCACCCTTTCTCTTCTCTCCGCCTCTGCCCGAGCTCTCTGCGACGCACGCGAGCCACGTTCCCCAGCCGATCTTTTCTCCGTCGGCAGCTTCACTCGAGGACGCCTCCACGCGCAGGGAGATGAGGGTTTGATCCAGCTCTCCCGATTGAGGGATTCTTGCGCTCCTTTTCGTGATCCGACGCCTCACACCTTCTTCTCCGGCTGTAACCAGGTAATGGGATCCTGATCTAGGGCTCTTATAGAATATTGGATGAAATAGCTAATGGGGTTTTGGGTGATTCAGCTTGGACTTGCGTTGGCTGAGCTATTCCTTGCCTAGAGGTAATTTGAGCCGAGGATCAAGGAGCAACGCCGACCACCTCGGGTAAGATTTAGATGTGTTTAGGTTTGGGATGGTTTACATGGTTGTTGATCTTCTTTCGTTTCACTTGTGTGGTTTCATTTCTGATCCAGATTCGATGTTATCTAGGATTGGTTTGTTCAGGATAATTGCCATAGATGAAATTGCTGCTCTGCTCAGATTTAGGTGTTGGAATTGGATTTTAGTTTTGTGTTCATCCTGTTTCAAACTGATGATGGGTTTGGTTCTGAGTTAATGGTTGGAGATGTGATCTTGTGTGTGGAGCATTTGATCTTTGGAATTTTTAGTGATTTGCGTGAGCTACAGTTGGTGTAAATTAGTGTTGGATTGTGTTAGTGATTCCAATGGTGAGATTTGTCCTGTTATGTATTGGTGATGGGTTTCATGTTTGCGTGCATAAACTTTGGATGGATGATGTGTTCTGTTAGTGTTCTGATTAAGTTGATTTAGTGTTTTGATTGATTCAAATTGTTGATGAAATTGATACCAACGACATGGATGTTCAGTTTAGAGTTGGATGGTAGCTTGGATTTATTGAACTAATGCCCTGTTGGATCAGTTTGGAATAGGTGAAGTAGTTTTGTTAGTTGAGTTTCATTTGGATTGTGAAGTTAAACCTAAATGGAGGTTGCCATGTATACTTTCAATTTTGGATATCTATTCTAGCATGATCATGATTTGGTTAATGGTTTCTAAGGATTGTATTCCACTGTGGTGGGGAGGTGATGACTTGGGTTAAGCTCGGGGTTAAACATAAAATGGATCAGGAGTTGGACTAAGTGGGAACTAATCACTGAATTACTTTAGAGTAGTTTTATTAAGGGTATAGTTATGTGTGGTTAGTTATCATTTGTTATGGTAGCTAAAATTATACCCTTTGATACAGGACACTGATTGATTTGTGTTGGACTTCTTGGACGAGACGCTCTCATTGATACGAGCTTCACTTACTTGGAGGCGAGTACTTCTTGCTTGTCTTCTTTAGATCCACGTTATCTTTATGCATGACTATTTGTTATTGATGCAGTAGGCTGATATTGACCTTTATCTGCTACCATTTTGTTATCTTGCTTGATACTTATGCTTGACCTTGGATATGATCTAAATTTCTTCTATACAGTCTCGTTTATTTGTTATCTGATTCTATTTAGCATTGGTATGAGCATGAGTATGTGGATAGAGATTAGCATACCATTGTATGGTTGCATTGGTTGATTCCAGTCATACTTGCACAGTGTTTAGATATGGACTGATTGGGTTATTGTGGCATGTCACCTGATATTTGCATTGGTTGATTCCAGTCATACTTGCACGTGGGTCTAGATATGGATTGATTGGGCTATTGTGGCATGTTACCTGATATCTGCATTGGTTGATTCTGTCATTACTTGCATGTCCACTTAGATGCATGATGGTTAGGTTATTATACCTGTGATTGACCTGTGCATGTTATGTTGAGTTATGTATGATGACCTGGTAGGGGTTGCATGTGTGAGAGTCATGCACCATACCTGCACTGTTGCATGCCGGCGATCAGCGACTCTCTTGTGGTTGAGCCTATCGTCTTCCGGTACATGATATGCACACACGGCCACTCATGGGTTAGTGGATACCATTGGGTGTGTGCATTTGCTCTGTACTGCTCCGCTCGACCGCTCAGGGGTAGTGGTTTCGGAGCGTGGTAGCAGGCGGAGATCCCTTCTCTTCCCATAGACCAGAGGAGATGAGAGCGACGCTCCCTCATATATACATGAGGTAGGGGGGCGGTCCCCCGCCAGCATCCTGTCCACTCGGTCACTCAGGAGCAGTGATAGCAGGGTGCGTACAGTGTCACAGCTCTACCCACTCGGCCGACACAGTATCGTCTGTCTCGGTGGCTTGATTGGCGTCAGGGGTGACCATGACATTGCATCATGTGCATATGATGCATTGTGCATTTTGATTGTGATTGCTGCATTTATTTGCTGCACTTGTTTGACATGCATGTATAGGATATGCTTATGTGTGGTTTGATGACCCTGCACTTACTCGTGTCGGTACGAGTCTTTTATGGTATGGATAGACTGATTTCTGGTATGTACAGTCAGTTGTTATTTTCAGTTATGCATATTCTGATATTCCTGTTGAGACTGTATCCTGTTGTTTCTTTATAGCTTTTTCAGCTATCTTGTTGAGCCATGCATATCTATCTATATACCCGCGAGTCCACTTGGACTCACCACCCGTCGTAATATTTTTGTTTTCAGGTTGATGCTTGCCGGAGGAGCCCAGTTGCCGGTCCCGGGTCCCCACGACTCCATTTGGATGGGAGCTTCCGCTGGTTTTGTTTTCTTTTGATAGCATTGACTATGTTTTGTATTTCGTTTTGTTACCGTGGGCTTGTATTGGATTTATTCGTACGATATTGTATTTTTGAGTCCTCTGTTGGACTATGTGTTGATTGTTTTGCTACGCGCCTGTCCAGGGGGCAGCTCAGGTGAGTTCTATGTTTCAGTGTTGCATTGTTTCATTTTCTTATGTGTTATATATACCTGTTTTGAGGCCTGAGGCCATTTTTATAACTGCGTGGGTTTGTGGGTTTGTGTAAATTGTCCGCCGGACAGGGGAGATGTTGTCCGATTTTATATTGGATCAGCGGCTCCAATGATCTCGGGGCGTGACAAATGAACTCTTAAATCTCAAAATCGAAATTTGAGAAGGTTTAAGAGGGTTTGTTAAAGATCAGTCGACTACTACCTAAGTAATCAGTTGATATTGTAGTGAAGAAAATGTCTAAAACTCAGTTAATCATTATCAATCAATTGTTGGAGAATAACATTCAATTGTTGTCGCTATTCTAGAGAAAGGAAAGTTTAGAACTTTGACTGTTTGACTATCAGTCAATTTATGGTGTGGAGTAGTAAGCTGTTATTACTATTGTAGCGAACGTAAATTTCGAAGTTGATTGATGGTTGTTAGCAATCAATTGGTGTCGTCAAAGTTGTGTCAGAAAGAGTCATCCTCCCAATGCAACAGTCGAATTCAACAGTGCAATAAATAAATGAGTGCATATAGTTGATTGTTAGGCAACAATCAGACCGGACCTGAAAACTATAAAAGAATGATTTCATGGAAAATTTGAACGTTATTCTTAGAGACTTCTGAGGGAAAATATTGTTATATTCTATACCTTCAAGAGATAATCAAAACAACTAATAATGATCAAAGTAAAGATACATCATTATAGAGTGTTTCTTTTACATTGTTCATATTTTTATTTGTATCTTTATTTTATTTTGTGTTGTGTAAAGAATAAATTGTAAGAGATTTCTCTATCTCTGAAAGAAACATCTCCAACAAAGAGAGATAGTATAGCATCTTTAGGAGCAGGTCAAGTGGTGAAGGACTAGAGGGTCTAAGTGACTAGAAAGTTTTAAATCACGTAAAATCAATGTGTTTTAGACTTGTTTGATTTATGCTTTTGCATAATAATTGATGTTAGACGAGCACAGGAATCGAACAAGCATAATGAATCGCTATTCACTTCCCCCTTTAGCAATGTTAATGATTCCCACAGTAAATAATAAATGACAAAATAGAATTTAAAGAATAACGATCTATCAATCTTAATCATTGATAAAAAAGAACAAATAATCTCGATTATTAAAAAAAAATTAAAAAATACTTTTACATAGTCGCCGTCGGTGCAAATCCAACCGTATATACCAAAAAAAATAAACCGACTGTTCAAATCTATTTATAGTTCACGCAACCATAATGCTAATTTTAGTCAACTAAAATCTGTCTTTAATCAACTACTCTTATAAAAACTTCTAAACCGAAATTGTTATAAAAATAATAATTTTAATTAAAAACATTTCATTAGCTTATTAGTCAACTCAATCATCCATTAATTCTTAAAAAAAGAAATTAAAACACATTAGTTAACTGTTTTTCATTGGCTCTTCAATGAACCTCAGCCTGATCATCAATCTAACTTGCATCAAATTGAACTTGCATCAATATTAGCTAACCAAAGGATTTTACATTGATCTACTGGCACATTTATTGTCTGTGAAAATTGAACTAATTTGGCTAGGTATGATCAATATAAAATATCAAAAATTACGAGTAGTGACCCATTGGGTATGAAATCTAATAAAAATGTACAGTCATTTGTTTTTTTGTAAAATCTATCTGATAAATTTAAAATTGTTAAAAGCTAGTGAGACCAGAATTGATGAACCATTCAATTTTGATGATACGTACACTGTAAAGATCATCGTACAAGTGACAAAATGTTAGCATATACAGCAATATGTACGAAAACCTTCGGTACGCTGCAATATTGAAAATTTTAGGACATTTTATCAAAAGAAGACGTTTATGAAAATTTATATTTATAAAAAATATCATATAATTTATTCTTTACCAAAAAATACAAGTAAAATCAAGTCATTTCTCTAATATCCTTCCCGCCAATGATTCCTTGTCGTAGTTTATTTTTTAAAATATCCGAACCACTTTTTCATAATTTACTTTTAAAATAATAAATTATGATTCAGATGCAGATATCTTCATCTTCTCTCACCCTATATATCTCTCTGCCTTGTACAACTCGACTCATTCCGAATTTTTTACTATATTTTGATGTGATTGTAAAAAGATTAAGAAATAATTAAAAAATTATTCTATAAATAATCTTTCAAGATCTGCCTGAAATAAGGATATAAATAGAAAATATAAAATATCAAACAATATAAACAAAATAACATAAGAAAAGCTATATAAAATATAACAAGAAGAAATAGATTCCCTAGAATTATATATATTATAAAATATATATATTATAATTGTATAAAATAGAAATTAAAATAAATTAGATATTATCGAAAAAATTATTAAAATTGATTAAATTTCATTTCAGGTCTAAAGAGGGTCTGAAATAAATTTATTTCATACCCTCTTTGGGCCTGAAATATTTCATTTCAGACCATCTTTGAGTCTGAAATATTTTTATTTCAAGTCAAAAGAATGCCTGAAATTTTTCATTTCAAATCTTTTTGGGACTGAAATATTTTTTCAGGGGTCCTCTTTGGGCGTGAAAATGTAAAATATAAAATATAAAATAATAAAAATAAAATAAAAAAATAAAAAATAAAAAAATGAAATATAAAATATAATAGTTTTGATATATCAAGTCCTTTGTTAGTTTTTTCAAGATTTGAAGCTAGGTTAGACACTAGTTTCATATATAAAATTTAAAAAACATAAAGTAAAGTAAATAGAGTAAAATATAAAAAATAGAGATTTAAATATAGATATAATAAGAATAAAAAATAAAGTAAAATAAATAATATAAGTAAAAAATATATAATATGATTAAATTATAAAATAATAGATATAAAAAAGAGAAACATAAAGTAAATATATAAAGAGATAAAAAAATAATGATATAAATATAAAATACAGAAATACATAAGAATAAAAAATATAGAAAATATAAAATATAAATAAATAAATAGTTTATAAATTAAAAATTAAGAAATAAATTTAATTGAAATTAAAATAAAAAATAAATATTAAAAAACTAAAATAATTCAAATTACCTTTAAACAAGCTTATACGAATCGTACTATTAAAGAATATTTGGAAAGCCCTTAAATGCACATTAGATAGCACAATACGAGTCTTTGCAACACCATAAACTCATAATATTTGAACTTGTTGCAATCGGACTTTTATATGTCCATCAGTGAATTTTCGCCAAAACACAGTAATAGATTTAGGATATTTGGATTTCTCAATACTTAATATCACTAAGTAGGGTTGAGCTAGGAGAAGATAATTATGATATCAAAACTTAATCCTAACCACTAGCAATGATCAACTCGTGTCTTGTTGGGAACGAGATGGCTATAGAGGGGGGTGAATATAGACAATCACAATTTTCTTGAGCTTTCACAAACTTTCAGACGACACAGCGATGTACAAGGTTTGGGGATAACTTGCCCCTACTCCTTGGCGTGCCCGTAAGGTGGGCGATCCCTTGATCGTCGGCAGATCAAGTCCCGGTGAACACCGGATAGTAGCAGCCTCCTTCTCGGTGGAGAAACCTCTCCACACGTGATCTCAAGAAGATACAAGTTAAGCACAGAGACACTCGAGAAGACAAGCTCACAAAGATGTAACAACAAAGCTCAAGCACAAAGCCATAGAGAGCACAAGCACAGCCCAGCAACAACTTCCCAAGTTTTCTGTTTGTCTCGCCACCGCTCCTCTGCTTCCAGCTTCGTCACTTAAGCTTCTGCTCAACGTCGCCAGCTCCATCAGCACCACTGACCCACACTCTGACCCACTGACCTCTCTGAGCACTCAGTCCACTGGACACTCCTCCAGCTGAGCCTCTATCAGTTGCCAGCCGCGCCTTCGTCAGTTGCCAGTTGCGCCAGACGCCGTTGAGACCTGAAAACACAATAGATCCAAACCTGCTCTATGGAAAGTCCTCCATTGACCCTCCTTGAGTATTTGAATCACCTGCTATCACCTGCACACTCCAACAAAGGCTTAGCAAAGCATATCACAGAGAATCGGCAGTGTATCAGAGAAAGCACAGAGAAAACAGACGCGATCAGAGCTTCTGACAGCGTATTTGAATTAAAGTTCTGCTCCTGATCGGTCACCAGACCGATCCAGCAGCTTCTGCACACTCCTGATTGGTCCCCAGACCAATCAGGCTCCTGCCTGATCGGTCACCAGACCAATCAGGCTTGATGAACAGTGATTCTTTAATCAAATCCTAAGCCTCTTATCGGTCACCGGACCGTTCTGGACCTGATTTGCAAGGGAACTCAACTCACCGTTCGCTCCCTGATCGGTCACCAGACCGATCAGGAGCTATGCAGTGAGTGAAACACACACTCCCTGATCGGTCACCAGACCGATCAGACATCGCTGGATCGGTCACCAGACCGATCCACGAAGGAGTAGCGTGCCAACTCCCTGATCGGTCACCAGACTGATCCAGGGACGCAGACCTAGCCTTCCAAGCTAGGATTTCATTCACCTTAGCCCTCCAAGCTAAGGATTTTTCAATCTAACTCTCCAAGTTGGGAATTTGCACCTAACCCTCCAAGTTAGGACTTTTCACCTAGCCCTCCAAGCTAGGACTTTTCACCCAACCCCTTCGAGTTAGACCCTCATCCAACCTAGCCCTCCAAGCTAGGCACCTGACCATCCAAGCCAGGACTCTTCACCTAACCCTCCAGTTGGGACTTTTCACCTAACCCTCCAAGTTAGGACTTTTCACCTAGCCCTCCAAGCTAGGACTTTTCACCCAACCTTCCGAGTTAGGACTTTTCTACACCTGGCTTCACTCACCAGGACCCGGCTTCACTCACCGGGATTTCCAACACCTGGCTTCACTCACCAGGACCCGGCTTCACTCACCGGGATTTCCAACACCTGGCTTCACTCACCGGGATTTCCATCACCTGGCTTCACTCACCAGGACCCGGCTTCACTCACCGGGATTGCTTCACTCATCGGAATTTCAACCTAGCTTCACAAGCTAGGACCTGGCTTCACTCACCAGGGTTTCATGCCCAGTCCCCGACCAGGACTTTAACCCAAATTTGCTCAACCAAACTTAAATCGTTGTCAAATACCAAAACAACAACCGGGCCAGACTGCATCAACACTCGTGTCGTACCACTTGACACGAAATAATATATCATGTAAAGGTTATAACATATTTAAACTGTCTTTTTTTTATCACTTATCTTTAAATCTTATTATCTATCCTTATTTTTTCACATTTATATTTTATTTTAATTTCAATTATATTTATTTCTTATATTTTTAATATATAAACTCTATTTATTTATTTATTTATATTTTATACTTCATTATTTTTTATTCTTTATGTTTTCTATATTTTATATTTAAATCTTTATTTTTTATCTCTTTATATATTTACTTATATTTTTTTATATTTATTATTTACACATATTATATATTTTTATTTAAATTATTTATTTCACTTTATTCTTTATTCTTATTATATGCTTATTTAAATCTCTATTATTTATTTTTTACTCTATTTATTTTATTTTTTAAATTTTATATCTAAAGTTAGTATCTAACCTAGCTTCAGATCTAAAAAAAGCTAACAGAAGATCTGATATATCAAAATTATTATATTTTATATATCTTTTTTATTTTTATTTTTTTATATATTTTTATATTTTACATTTTCACGCCCGAAGAGGGCTCCTGAAATAAAACTATTTCAGTCGCAAAGAGGACCTGAAATGGAAAATTTTAGATCCATTTTGGGCCTAAAATTAAAATATTTCAGACCCAAAAAGGCCTAAAATGAATTTATTTCATACCCACATTGGGCCTGAATTGAAATCTTATCGATTTCTAATAATTTTTTCGATAATATCTAATCTATCTTAATTTACACATACAAATTTTATTTTTATTTTAACTTTATATATTTATAATATAAACTCTATTTCTTTTTTATATTTTATATATCTTTCCTTATTTTATTTTATTTTTATATTTTTTGTTATTTTATATTTTCTATTTATTTCAGACAAAAGAGGATCTGAAAAATTATTTATAGGATAATCTTTTAATTATTTCTTAATTTTTCACATTCACATAATCTTTTAATTATTTATATGATAATTTTTTTCTCTCTTTATATATTTACTTTATTTTCTCTCTTTTATATTTTTATTTTATTATTTATTGATATTATATATGTTTTACTCATAATATTTATTTTACTTTATTATTTATTCTTATTACATCTTTATTTAAATATTCATTTTTTTATATTTTACACTATTTGTTTTACTTTATTGTTTAAAAAAATTTATATTTGAAGCTAGTATTTAACCTTGCTTCAGATCTTGAAAAAGCTAACAGAGGACTTGATATATCAAAATTATTTTATTTTATATAACTTTTCTTATTTTTATTTTATTTATAATTTTTTAAATTTTATATTTTCACTACGTAAGAGGGTCCCCGAAATAAAAATATTTCAATCCCAAAGAGGGCACGAAATGAAGTATTTCAGGCACAAAGAGGACATGAAATAAATTTATTTCAGGTCTTCTTTGAATTTGAAATGAAATATAATCTATTTTTAATATTTTTTCGATGATATATAATCTATCTTAATTTACATATATAAATTTTATTTTATTTTCTATTTTATATATTTCTAATATATAAAAGTCTACGAACTTTATTTTTTTTTATATTTTAAATATCTTTTCTTATTTTATTTTGTTTATAAAAAAGATTAGAAATAGAGTTTTTAAATTGTATATATTAAAAAATATAAAATTTAAATTAAAATAATATTTATATGTGTAAATTAAGATTGATTAGATATTATTAAAAAAATTATTAAAAATTGATTAGATTTCAATTCAAACCCAAAGGAACCCTAAAATAAATTCATTTCGAGCTTTCTTCGGGCCTGAAAATTTTCATTTAAGACCATCTTTAGAACCGAAATATTTCATCGTAGTCAGTTCCTATAGCCTATTTCATCGTAGTCAGTTAAGGCGGCCATCTCTCCCTCGGTAATGTTTCTACCGTGGTGATGTAATATGGATGTAATAATGTGGCAGTAAGGTGTGCGGACCTGCCCTTGTGTGGTAACACTGGAGGCGTGTAGGATAGTCTGAAAAATGTGAAGCCCTATATCTATGTCAAGCTGGTGAATCATAGCATACAGTAGAAAGGCGTGAAATGGACGCATAGTGGTGACGTCCCTGGTAGATAATGGTAGGATACATCGGACTATGACCCTATATAGGGCGTAGTCCTGCACTTCTAATTCGACAGACTGAAATCGTCTGGCTACAGGTTGCCTAAAGAAATATGAGTGCAATGTATCTAAGGTAATCTCAAAGTAGGGAGCATCAAAGGGAGGCTCCCTAGAAGGGTAACAACAGAAGGTGGACTGCGAGGGTCGTAGTCCTAGAAATCGGTTAAGTAAAGTTGGAGTGATTGTTAGGGGAATACCTTGAACCATGGTGGAGAACACAAGATTATCCTGTCTAATGATATTATTGTAAAATTCTGCGCATAAGGAAGTATTGATTGGGTGGGCGCAGAATACAAGATTGTCCAGTTGGTAGTAATTTATGACGTTCATAGCTAGGGGACAGGATTGAGTGAAGAATAGTCTATTCAGGTAACTTGTCTTAATAGGTTTGTAAGTGGTACGAGCAAACTTGTTGCACAATTCTAAATTGGGAAACCTAGGATCAGGACTGGGTTGAGTACCGGGTTCTGCCTGATTAGGTCGGCGTCTTCTAAGAGAAGAAAAAGAATGTATACTTAAAGAAATGTGCATTAAAGGAAAAAAAATTGACAAAAACTAAAAATACCGGTTTGCTCGGGGAGGCATTGTTGAGGGCTTGAGAGCTTGAGAGGGTTGCAAGATAGAAGGTTGAGGAGGAGAAGTGTTTTGGTGTGAGGAGTAGAAGGGGAGGGGAGCCCCTTTTTATAGGCAGCTTGGGCGCCCTTAACAGTGAGGGCGCCTCGACTGGTGAGGGCGCCCTTTGCAGTGAGGGCGCCTTCATCAGGCCTGAGCTTCCCTTTTTGGCAGCTTTTGACCACCAAAAGACACTGGTAAGGGCGCCTCTCCGGACGAGGGCGCCTTTAACAGGTCAGTGGTTCAGTTTGTGCAGCTTTCTGCCGTTGACTGAGGCGCCCTTCATGACAAGGGCGCCCTAAACAAGGCTGCAGCTGCCTTTTGGCAGCTTTTGACCACCCTCGGGGCGCCCTAATGCGGTTGGGCGCCCTATAATCTTGTTTTGACCAAATTTGAATGTTTTTGACCGGATTTGACCTGGTTTGACTATAATGACCGTAGTTGGACTATGTTGACCTTGGTTTGACCGTGGTTTGACTATGTTGACCGTGGTTTGACTATGTTGACCATGATTTGACCGTGGTTTGACTATGTTGACCGTGGTTTGACTATGTTGACCATGGTTTGAGTTTTAACCACAACACTGATATTAAGGAAATCATCATTTCGTTTTAATTTTACTGTCTCACCCAGATCTAGGGTTTTCAATCACGTTAACCTTATAGGTTTTGTGAGACAGGTTTGAGGGTAAGAATTAGTTTTGAGAAGGAGAAATTTTGAAAACAGATTAAGTGTTTTTCAAAAAGAGAATAAGTTTGAAAAATAGAAGTTTTGAAAACAGATTGGAATCTATAATTATTTGAAATTTGAGTTAGATTTGAATTTGACAAAAGATAATTTGAATTTGAATTTCAAAAATTGGCTTCCAGGTCTTGGCGAGGCACTAGGCCTTCTTTGGCCATAGCCTTATGGGATCATCCACCCTTTCCTTGACAAAGCCTTTTAATGAAATTTCATTTTCAAATTAAATTAGGGCATTTTCTGGTCTAACTAGCTTGGGTCTTGGATCGGTAGCTTCGGCTGGTTTCACCAGTCTAAAGAGACCAAGTAGACTTGATCTTATTAGAGTTGGTTTCCCCAACGTACTATCATCTCACCTCCTCCCAATACTATGTTATCAAATTTCAAGTAAATTAGTCCTTAAGTCTAACCATTCCTAATTCTAAGCATGGCAACTTGCAGAAAAATAAACAAGCAATCACAAAAAAAAAATTATCTAATAATGAAAATTATTTTGATTTTGGCTCCCCCTGGACTAAAGCCTCTGTATGGATTAGGCAAGATGTGAATCTTGTCCTTGGGGATCCAAAATTGATTTGAACCATTTGATTTGGTCAGGCACAGTTTTGGCACCCATGCCTGAACTTTAGGTCTTGACTGGTTCAGTACAGCAAAGTAAGATCTTTGCCGAGATTTGGTTCTATAACCAAGTCCGGATCGGTTTAGAACAGACTTCTGTTTTCCAAGAATCATATCAAGATTCTTGGAACCAGAAGTGAATCGTTCTAAAGCTGTTCGTAAGTCCTTAACTTGAGTTTTCAGGGAGGAGTTCTCTGATTCAAGTTTTTCAACTTGATCAGGGGTTCCTTCCTGAATTTTCTCAGTTAAGGATTTAGACTCAGCTCCCTCTTTCAGGAGTTTTACTTCCTGTCGGAGGGACTCGATTCGGAGTTTGGCTTTCGCCAAATCTTGGGATAAATATGAGATAAGAGAGTTTAATTGCAATTTTGAAAAACCTGTTACCCTTATTTCGCCGTCGTCGGAGAAGGTCAGCTTGCCGTCGTCCTGGTCCGAGTCTGAGTCAGTCTCGATTTGATCCGAAGCGGTCAGGGCTAGAAGATTGGACTGGAGTGCTTCTTCTTCTTCTTCTGAGGAAGACTCGTCCCAGGTTGCTTGCAGTGCCTTCTTCTTTCTGGTCTTTTTGGACTCCTTTAGGCTTGGACATTCAGTCTTGTAGTGGCCCTTTTTCTTGCATTCGTAGCAGGTTACGTTGGGCTTGTGTTTGTCAGTTGCTGGTTCATCCTTTCTTCGGCTTGTTCTCCGTGTGTTGGCTTGGTTCTTCAACTTTTTGTAGTAGCTTCGAGCTAGCCGGACCAGTTCAGATTGATCTCCTTCTTCTTCTGAATCTGATTCTAAGGTAGACTCGGGTTCAACTTGAGTTTTCTTCTTAGTTGTCCTTCCTGTTTTCTCTGCAAAGAAAGCTATACTTTTCTCGGCCAAATTGCAGTTAGTCTGTTCATGAAGTTCAAGTTCAGAAAATAACTCATCTAACTTAATTTTTGAAAGATCCCTAGAGACCTTGTATGCATCTACCATAGATGCCCACAAGGTGGTCCTAGGGAACGCGTTTAGGGCATACCTTATAAGATCACGGTTTTGAACCTGGTGACCTATTGCGTGAAGACCGTTCATCAATTCCTGGATTCTGGCATGGAGTTGGGCTGCTGTCTCGTTGTCTGCCATCTTGATGGTGAAGAGCTTGTTCAGTAGAAGATCTCGTTTGCTGATCCTGGTGTCCGAAGTCCCTTCGTGCAGCTCGATCAGTTTTGTCCATAGCTCTTTTGCACTGTTGAAGGGGCCCACTCGGTTCAGCTCTTCCTTTGTCAGCCCGCATTGTAGGGTTTGCGTTGCTTTTGCGTCAGCTTCTATCTTGCGCTTTAGAGTGTTGTCCCACTCCGAGTAGCTTTGTGGAAGTCCTTCTGCATTTCGGGGGATCTCCAGACCGGACTGGATAATGATCCACATGTCCACCTGAGTTTTCAGGTGGACCTCCATGTGACTTTTCCAGTAGGAAAAGTCTTCTCCACTGAAGAGTGGAGGTCTAGCGGTGTTGAATCCCTCTTGCATAGACATTTGTTCTGAAAAGGGAATTTTACAAAGAAAAAGTGTCCCAAGACTTGGTCTTGGATTAGGAGTGCGGGATAAAAAAAAGAAAAAAATAATTAAATTCGAAAAGAAGAAAAAAAAATCCGAAAACAAAATATTTCAAACTGGTGGTTGCACCAAGTTTGAATTCCCCGCTCTGATACCACTTGTTGGATCGAGAAAGACCGATAGAGGGGGGTGAATATCGGAAAATGTTCGGATTTAAAAGAAAGAGTAAGTGCGCGGCGGAATAAAAACAAACAACGCAAACACCAAGGTTTTACTTGGTTCGGAGCCTGGGTCGACTCCTACTCCAAGGCCCACGGTCGTTGACCGTTTACTTTGGGCAATTCTATAGTGCGTAAAAGGTTACAAAGTGAGATTACAAAATTACTGTAAATAGAAATATACACTTTGTTTTACCAACTCCCGGTGTAGATCGAGTTTCGGTGCAGTGGGAGGTTGACGGCGCTTCGTTCTTGAGTCGGGAAGTTTCCGGAGCAGAGCGCGGTCGTCAAAGCGTTTGGATGTGTTGAATGAAAGCTGTATCGAAGCTAGGGGTCGAGGGGTGCTATTTATAGCACCTAGGGGCGCCCTGGTCGTCGAGGGCGCCCTGCCACGTGCCACCCGATCCGTGCTTTGCTCGGTCAAGCCTTATCGCACCGGAATAGGGATGAGGTTTGACTTCTGGGGCGCCCTGGTCGCTGAGGGCGCCTTGGTTGACCCGGTCTTCTCGGCTGGATTGAGTTTGAAGCTTCGCAGAGAGAGCTGGAGGCGCCTTGGTTGCTGAAGGCGCCTTCACTGACGAAGGCGCCTTCGCTGCTGAGGGCGCCTTGCCCAGTAAGCAGCTGAAGCCCATTTGCTTCGTTTGGTTCTGGTTCACCTTGAGGGCGCCCTGGACACTCAGGGCGCCTTGCTCAGCTGTTGCCTCACTCCTTTGAGGCTCTCTGAGTTGCAGACACACGTCCCTTTGGTCCTGCATCAAGGGTTAGTCCAAAACACAACAAAACAATAATTATTTTATACAGCCTTAGCTGTCTTGGTTCTGACTTTGGTCTCCAAAATGGAGCCCTAGGTCGAACCGACGCCTACTGTTCCCTCGACGGGGAACGCGTCCTCACCTACTCCTCTCGGGAGAATTTACCTGATGCCAACCGCTCCTTTGGTTGGACTTTTGCCTGACGGTCCTTTGTCAGGTCTTGGATACTGGCTGTCCTTTGCCAGTTGCCTAGCAGTCCTTCGCTAGGGCTTGGATACTGGCAGTCCTTAGCCAGGTGCCTAGCAGTCCTTCGCTAGGGCTTTGTATCCTGGCAGTCCTTCGCCAGGTGCCTAGCAATCCTTCGCTAGGGCTTGGATACTGGCAGTCCTTAGCCAGGTGCCTAGCAGTCCTTCGCTAGGGCTTTGTACCTGTACACTCAAGAAAACTTGTTAGACAACAAGACAGACTTAACTTTTGACCTATGTTGCCATTATCAAAACACAGGTTTGACTTAGGTGCATTTCTGCACCAACAGAGAGGACACGCTATGTGTGTGTGTCTAAGCCAATGGAGATCGTACGAGACAAGCTATGTGCAAGGTCTGTGCGAGGTCAAAGAGAAAGAGTTCGTCTCGTGTATATAAGTCATTGTGTAAAGTTCGTCCGGGTGCACATGACGAAGAAGGGGTTATTGAGAAGAGCATTCAAGATTGGTTCGTCCAATTACAGAAGAGGGATTTGGTTTGTGAACTCATGAAGAGCTTTTCGATTCGTTCGTGATTGTTCTTCAGATGGCAAAATCTTCCGATTTCTTCTCCAAGTGCAGATCACTGTAAGTGTTTAGATTTACAGAATATGTTTCTGTAGTTCATGCTTTAGAAATATCACTGAGGTGTAACGACAATTTCTTTTAGATTTGGTTCAATTAATTTGAATTAATTATCTAATTAGACTTGGTTCAAACCATTTGTTGGTTTAACCAGATCAGTTTGGTCCAACTAGGTTGGGTCTAGTTCAAACCATTAGTTGGTTTAACCAGACCAATTTGGTCTAAGGGTTCTCCAGTCTAATTGGTTTGATAAATAAGTTTGACTTAAACGTGAATGGGCTTAAAATTAAACAATAACAATAAGATATCCAATTAGATCAGTTCTAATAAGGACAAAGGAATAAGCTAATACTTGAGATCTAATTTCCAAATCGACCGGTCCAGTGTGTTAGTCAACTGGATTTTCTCAAATAAAGAAGATTTGTTTTTCTTATTTGCTTATGATTATGTGTGTTCTATGCATATATATGTGAATTGAAATGAACTAGTTTTGTTACTGGATTGCCAGTTTTGTACTGACAATACTATTTTTCAATTCTACATGCCAAAGATGATATACACAATGACCTGTCTCGATGTGTGACAGAATGAGCTGAGGGAGGCGATTGAGGAGATAGTGCAAAGTCTAACATAAAATGGATTATGTTAATAACTGCACTAGTGTTTGTTCTAGTGGCAATGACATTGCCTTATTTAATTTGTTCAAGTTTTGTTTTTTATTGGCGTTATGTACGAACAGTATTGGCCTATTTAGTTTATGAAAGTCATGTGGTATAGACTGTTGTTTTGTACAAACAGTACTATTTTATGAAAAAAAGTCATGTTATATGTTAACAATTATTATAAATGATTAGTTTATTTAATGATTTATTCATTTTACAAATGATTAGTTTATTTAATGATTTGTTTATTCATACAAATGATTAGTTCATTTAATGATTAGTTCATTCTTATAAATGATTTGTTCATTTTACAAATGATTAGTTCATTCTTATAAATGATTAGTTCATTTAATGATTAGTTCATTATACAAATGATTAGTTCATTCGATGGGATGTATGTAATATAATTGATCAATGTTGATTAGATTGGATTATACGAATGATGAGTGGAAATGTAGTTACCACTTGATTTTGTAAACCAATTCTAATTTATAACGAGTCAATCATAAGTTACCTGCATATATTTACACTTAGTCAATAAATAATGTGTTTATTTATGATAGATCATGGCAACTAAGAAAAATTATATGGGGATAACTATAAAATATGGCATCTCAAGATACTATATGTTCTTGAGGAATAAGAAGTTCTAGAGGTTGTAACAGTTCATGGAAGAATCTACTGATGATTCAACAGCACAGCATAACTTGATCTTGATGCCTATAGGGCATAGAAGAAAAAGGACTCCACTACTAAGGGCATATTGATTAGTTCAATGGTAGACGACCTGATATTAGAGTATGAGTCATTACCATCTGCTCATGCCGTCTAGGTAGCCCTTAGAGAGAAATGCAGCGAAGTTAGCTTGAGCAAGCTCCGTCAACTGACAATTATGTTTGACAGTTGTAAAAAACGTCCGAATATTACCATGACCCAATATTTGAGGGTACTGGGGAATATAATTCGGGAGCTAAAGGCTGCTGGTCATGAGTTGACCGATGAATAACAGGTTCAGGCAGTTATTCGTTCCCTTCCTGATTCTTGGGAAACGAAACAGAACCATACTCACAGTGAGAGTATCAAAACTCTCACTGATGTCTCATGCCAATTGAATTGGAGACGGAGAGAATAGAATCCATAAGGATTTCTAAACAAGCTTTTGTAGATGAAGGTTCTGAATCCAAGAATAAGAAAAGATGGTTCGAGAAAAGAGAGGGAAAAGAAGCTACTGCTGCTGCTGTGCAAAATCCAAACAAGAATAAGTTTCATGAGCATTATGTTGCTAGTACAGTGTCGTTAGTTGATTCTTATCCTTTGTGGATTATAGATTCAATAGTAACGAACCATGTAGCTCATGATCGAGCTACATACGTGGTGTACAGTCGAGTACCAACTGGCAATAAGTGGGCATATGTGGGAAACAATACAAGAATTGAAGTCAAAGGAATTGGCACTTGCAAACTCAACCTTCGTGGTGTGCGTACCTTGTTTCCGCATGATGTCCTGTATGCTCCTGAGATTCGACGGAATCTAGTTTCTGTTAATTGTCTTCTTGAATTGGGATACTGTATGAACTTTTATTGTTGTTGTGTAGAACTTAAAATTGACTCTGTGTTAATTGGATATGGTTATGTATCAAACGGTTTCATGGTTCTTGATGTAGAATCAGATGTTAATTGTGGAAATAATGATTGTTTTTCAAACATTGCTCTTACTAGTGATGCTGATGTTAATGATAAAGTTTGACATGCTAGATTGTGACATATAGGACAAGAGAGAATGAATAGATTAGCAAGAGAGGGTCTGCTCGGCACTCGTGCTAAAGTTGACTTGTCTATATGTGAGCATTGTCTTGCTGGAAAAGCAACTAGGAAACGTTTGGTAAGACTATTAGGGCTGAATCACCATTGCAATTGATTCATTCGGATATTTGTGGTCCGATGAACATGAAGGCTAGATAGGGTAGTTCATATTTCATTACATTTATTGATGACTTCATGAGTTTTGGTCATGTGTATTTGATTTCTCATAAATCTGAAGCATTAGATTGCTTTAATCGTTATTTGAACGAAGTTGAGAATCAATTGGAACGTAAATTTAAAACCTTACGCACTGACTGTGGAGGTGAATATTTATCTGATCAGTTCAAGACAATATGTAATGAGAAAGGGATTATTAGACAATTAACTATCCCTGGGACTCCACAGCAAAATGTGTTGCTGAAAGAAGAAATCGAACTCTTCTTGAAATGGTTAGGTCGATGATAGCTCAAGCTAATTTGCCTATTTCCTATTGGGGAGATGCATTATTGGCAGCGACCTACATACTTAACCGGGTGCCTTCTAAATCTGTTCCATCTACTCCATATGAACTTTGGATAGGCAGAAAACCAGATTTATGTAATCTGAGACCATGGGGGTCAGCTGCTTATATTCATGATAAGACTCACAAATATGAAAAATTAGGACTCAGGGGTAGGAAGTGTATCTTTGTAAGATATTATGATACCTCTAAGGGTTATATTTTTATTGGTGAGCAACATGATGGAACCATCTCTGAAATTAAGTCAAGAGATGCTACTTTTCTCGAAACTGAGTTCCCAACAAGAGGTGAAGTTGATAAATCAACTCCTTTATTTGCAATAGAGGAGGAGGATACTGTTCCTCTATCAACGAATCAAGAATCACAGGGGATACCTGAATCTAGTCAACCTAGTGGGAGTAAATGACCTATAAATGAATTAGTTTCTCAACAGTCAAACCTGCGAAGAAGTAATCGTAAGATTATTCCTCGGAGAATGTTTGACATTGAAAATGAGACATTAATGATTCTCCCAGTTGATGATGAAGAACCTCGAACGGTTGAGGAAGCATTGAAATACTCAGTTAAGGAGAAATGGAAAATTGCAATGGATGAGGAAATGGAGTCCATGAGAAAGAATCAAGTTTGGGATTTAGTCGATCTTCCTCCGGGCCGCAGGGCTATTGGGAATAAGTGGATTCTCAAAATTAAGAGGAAAGTGGATGGGTCGATTAATCGATACAAAGCTCATTTGGTTGCAAAAGGATATACCCAAATGGAGGGTATTGATTTTGAAGAGACATTCTCCCCAGTTGTGAAGTTTGTGTCAATAATGTTGGAAACGAGATGGCTAGAGAGGGGGGTGAATATAGCCAATCACTTTTATCTTTGGCAAGTAACAAGTTTCTGCACTTAATCTTAACAGTAGCACAGCGGAAGAAATAAAGCAACAAAGCAGTGCAGTAAACCAAAATGGAAACCGAAAACAAACAACCACAATTAGCAAGATCGCTAACAAGGAGGGTTTACAAGGTTCGGGATAACTTGCCCTACTCCTTGGCATGCCCTTAAGGTGGGCGATCCCTTGATCGTCGGCAGATCAAGCCTCGGTTAGCACCGGATATGAAGCAACCTCCTTCTCGGTGGAGAAACCTCTCCACAGCGTTTCAATCACAGATAAATGTTTAAGCTCAATGAAACAACAAGAAGGATCTTACTCAAGCACTCAGCAAGGACAAGAACACAGCAAGCTTCCCTGAGCTCCACCCAGTGGCGATCTCACGCAAGAACCCTTCTTCGTGTCTTCCCACTGTCGGACTCCCAGCTCCTTGTTCTCTCCTTCAAGCACTCAAGTAATGGATGATTGCTTCTCGATCGCTTGCTCAGAATGATGGAAACTTCAAGAACACAGCAAGCAGTTGTGGAGAACTCAAGGCGGCAAGAACTCAAAAAACAAGTTGTAGAACTCTGCTTCACCGAAGCTGTCTCTCGTCCCTTTTTGTTTCTCCACTAAGCATCAAGTGACCTCATCTCCAGCAGCCTCCAGCTGCCTCACTGCCAACGCCAGCTACCACTGAACCCTTACTGAACTTCCAGAGCTCCCTCAGCCAAGCTTCAGTCAGCGGCTTCAGTCCTGCAGCTCCAGCCGTTGTAACCTGAGATGAGAAATGGACAAACCTGCTCCAAGGAAGGCCTCCATTGACTTCTCCTTGAGTGTTTGAATCCTCCCCTGTCACCTGCAGCTTAATCAGACTGTTAGAGCAGTATATCACACAGTAAATCAAATATCATAGGTAACCATCAGCGAATCGGATACGGTCAGACGCGATCAGAGCGTCTGACAGTGCAATTTGAATTAAAGTGATCGGTCACCCGACCGATCAGAGCGACTCCTGATCGGTCACCAGACCGATCAGGCTAGGTCCAGACCGATCAGGCTCCATCCTGATCGGTCCCCAACGCTCAATTAGAAATCGCGATTTCTTTGTGACTTCTCCTGGATCGATCACCAGACCGATCCCAGGTTGTGGATCGATCACCCGAACGATCCACCCCTTTCTTGGGCGATTTCTGAGCTTCACAGTCTAGACCTCCTGATCAGTCACCAGACCGATCAGGCAACCTCCTGATCGGTCACCAGACCGATCAGATCATGACCAGACCGATCAGGCTAGAGCCTGATCGATCATAGTGAGGAACCTGCGACGCTGGATCGTTCTCCGGAACGATCTGCACAGTGATCCTGATCGGTCTTCAGACCGATCAGGTTCAGATCAGCAAGGGAACTCAACCTCAACTGTTCGCTCCATGATCGGTCACCCGACCGATCAGGAGCCAAGCAGTAGGTGAAACACACACACTCCCTGATCAGTCACCGGATCGATCAAGAGCAGTACAGTAGGTTCCCAACCTCACTGTGTGCTCCCTGATCGGTCACCAGACTGATCAGTCGTTGCTAGATCGATCACCAGACCGATCAGCAACAGGGCAGCGTGCTAGCTTCCCTGACCGATCACCAGACCGATCCAAGGTCGTAAACTTAGCCCTCCAAGCTAAGTTCTCTTCCACCTTCTCCAAGCCAAGGATTTTTCACCTAACCCTCCAAGTTGGGAATTTGCACCTAATCCTCCAAGTTAGGACTTTTCACCTAGCCCTCCAAGCTAGGACTTTTCACCTAGTCCTCTAAGCTAGGACTTTTCACCCAACTCTTCCGGATTAGGACTTTCCAAACCTAGCCCTTCAAGCTAGGACCTGACCCTCCAAGCCAGGACTTTTTCACCTAATTCTCCAGGATGGGAATTTGCACCTAACCCTCCAAGTTAGGACTTTTCACCTAGCCCTCCAAGCTAGGACTTTTCACCCAACCCTTCCGAATTAGGACTTTTCCAACACCTAGCCCTCCAGACTAGGATTTTCAACACCTAACCCTCCAGATTAGGATTTTCCAACACCTAGCCCTCTAGACTAGGATTTTCCAAACCATGCATAATCCTCGATCAGGACTTAAACATAATCATCATCATCAAAATCATCACCCTAAACTTAAATAGGTGTCAACACCAAAACAACAATCAAGGCCAGACTGCATCAACAATCTCCCCCTTTTTGTTGTTTGACAACCCGATCTAAGTTTAGGAATCCTCAATCCATTTCCTCAAATCTAGAGTCATAGGGGAATCAGGATCCTCCCCCTACAACATGATCAACCTAAACTTAACCAACCAACACTCTCCCCCTTTGTCGAACACCGAAAAGGGGCTAGAAGGGCTGATAAGTTTAAACCAAACTCCCCCTCAACCCTAGGGTATCTCAAATTAACAAGAATATGATTGACTATCGATAATCATACAATCACATATGGCAAAAAGATATCAAATGGCGAAACAGGCATATGTATCATATGAGCATGGTAGCATAGACATGAACATAGCTATGTAGCAAGCATGCAGATAATAGACAAGAATCAACATGGCATCAACAATAAGCATACTATCATGAGATAAAAACATAATCATGGCAATATAGCACGAATGCAAATAGTAGTCATCATAGCATTAACAAGTAGTAGGATAAAACATGCATCAGCATCATAAAGAGTAGGTCATAAAATATCCTAAGACATAGCACGATGCAAGTCACAGGCATCGAAATCCAGAGACGTGTGGCACAAAGCCACACTAAGAAAGTCAAGGGCATACATCCCAAAAGTCAAACAAGTCAAGTACACACATCATGAAAAGAGACAATAAACATCCAAGCTCAATGATCAGTGGGGGGGGGTCGTCATCGTGCATAAGGTCATCCATCGTCGCATCAGTAGGAGCAAAGGGCCCTGGTGCAGTACTCGATGAAGGTGCACCTCCTGGAAATGTGTGGCTGCGCCACTCATCATACCATATCTGCTGGAGGGCACGGGTCCCAGAGACGTCAGTCTCAATCGCTGTCAATCTGTGCTCAATAGAGCTGAACCGTGATCGGGTCTCCTCGCGGTAAGCCTCTCGCAACTGAAAATCCTGCTGGAAGGTCTGATCCAGCTCCGCGATCTGCCAGCGAAGATCAGGCTCCGGCTCGTCGTCATACTCGTCGTCAGCAGGAGGAGCCTCGTGTGGTGCCTGAAAATGTGGTGCTCCGCCAGGCAGCTCACCAAGTCCGTGTCTATCCTTCCACACCAAGACCCCATCACGCTCACGAATGATAATACCAGACTTCGCAAAAGCTCGCCGACCCAACCGACAATCTTGCTTAACCATGGGCACGATCCTGCCTTTGGCGACGTCAACACCAACTGACATAAGCCATTCAGTGATGATGTGACCAAAAGGCATATAAACCGTGCGACGACTCGGCTCACGGTAGGATAGGATAGACTGAAAAATGCTCTCCATGATATCAAAGTCCATCCGGCAATGCATGCCGTAGAGCATGAGGTAGTGGTAGGGTCGGATCTCGGCCAACGGCTTTGAAGTAATGGGTAAGTTGCAATTTGTGATGATCTTGAAAAAGACATAATCAGCTGGAGCAAGGCGGAGGGCTGCAAAAGTGGAGAAAACTGGACCCAATTCGTCAAGCCCGGCAGGGCGAGGATGACCAAAAAAGTGCTGATAGATAGAGTCGGGGGTAACATCTGCGAACGGGGCCAGCAGAGGATCAGGGAGCTCTGGATAAATCGAATAGAGGTTAGGTGTGTTGGAAACGAGATGGCTAGAGAGGGGGGTGAATATAGCCAGACACAATTTCTTGCTCTTGAACTCTTTCTCTGCACTTAGGTTAGCCGCAGCGGAAGCAATACAAGTATAACAGCAGGAATATAAATGCAGAGAAGGAAAAACAAACCACACAGTCGTTAACTCAAAGATGTACAAGGTTCGGGGATAACTTGCCCCTACTCCTTGGCGTGCCCGTGAGGTGGGCGATCCCTTGATCGTCGGCAGATCAAGCCCCGGTGAACTCCGGATAGTAGAAGCCTCCTTCTCGGTGGAGAAACCTCTCCACACGTGATCTCAAGAAGATACAAGTTAAGCACAGAGACACTCGAGAAGACAAGCTCACAAAGATGTAACAAGATCGCTCAAGCACAAAGCAACAGAGAGCACGAACACAGCCCAGCCAAACTTCCCAAGTTTCTGTCTTGTTCGCCTCTGCTTCCAGCTTCGCCACTTAAGCTCTGCTCACCATCACAAGCTTCATCAGCATCCACTGAGCCAGCCTGAACCCACTGACCTCCCTGAGCACTCAGTCCACTGAAGACCTCCTCTCCAGCTGAGCCTCCGTCAGTCGCCAGCTGCGTCAGTTGCCCGTTGAAACCTGAGAACGAGAAACAGCCAAACCTGCTCAACGGAAAGCCTCCCATTGACCCTCCTTGAGTGTTTGAATCACCTGCTATCACCTGCACACTCCAACAGAGGCTTAGCACTGCATATCAAAACATATCAGCAGTGTATTAGAGAATCGGCAGTGAAAACAGACGCGATCAGAGCTTCTGACAGCGTATTTGAATTAAAGTTCTGCGCCTGATCGGTCACCAGACCGATCAGGGTGAAGCCTGATCGGTCACCAGACCGATCAGAATGAATCCTGATCGGTCACCCAGACCGATCAGGGCAGATGAACAGTGATTTTTTAATCAGATCCAAGATCCCTGATCGGTCACCGGACCGATCCAGGACTTTGATTAGCAAGTGAACTCACTCACCGCTTGCTCCCTGATCGGTCACCAGACCGATCAGGAGCAATGCAGCAAGGAAGTAGCCTGCTCCCTGATCGGTCACCAGTCCGATCAGGAGCCACACAGTAGATTCTCAATCTCACTGTGTGCTCCCTGATCGGTCACCAGTCCGATCAGACATAGCTGGATCGGTCACCAAACCGATCCACTAAGGAGCAGCGTGCCAATGTCCCTGATCGGTCACCAGACCGATCCAGAGACTCAACTCTAGCCCTCCAAGCTAGGAATTCATCCACCTTAGCCCTCCAAGCTAAGGATTTTTCCATCTAACTCTCCAAGTTGGGAATTTGCACCTAACCCTCCAAGTTAGGACTTTTCACCTAGCCCTCCAAGCTAGGACTTTTCACCTAGCCCTCCAAGCTAGGACTTTTCACCCAACTCTTCCAAGTTAGAACATCATCCAACCTAGCCCTCCAAGCTAGGCACCTGACCCTCCAAGCCAAGACTTTTCACCTAATTCTCCAAGATGGGAATTTGCACCTAACCCTCCAAGTTAGGACTTTTCACCTAGCCCTCCAAGCTAGGACTTTTCACCCAACCCTTCCGAATTAGGACTTTTCCAATACCTGGCTTCACTCACCAAGACCCGGCTTCACTCACCGGGATTTCCAACACCTGGCTTCACTCACCAGGACCCGGCTTCACTCACCGAGATTTCTCACACCTGGCTTCACTCACCAGGACCCGGCTTCACTCACCAAGATTTCCCACACCTGGCTTCACTCACTATGACCCGGCTTCACTCACCGAGATTTTCAATCACCTGGCTTCACTCACCAAGACCCGGCTTCACTCACCGGGATTTCCAATCACCTGGCTTCACTCACCAGGACCCGGCTTCACTCACCGGGATTTCATGCCCAGTCCCCGACCAGGACTTTAACCCAAATTCGCTCAACCAAACTTAAATCATTGTCAAACACCAAAACAATAACCGGGCCTAGACTGCATCAACAATCTCCCCCTTTTTGTTGTTTGACAACCCGATTTAAGTTTAGGTATCAATCAATTGAAGTCCGTTCAATTCTCATAAGGGAATCATGATCCTCCCCCTATAATAACCATAAACTTAATCAGCCATTTTCTCCCCCTTGTCAAACATCGAAAAGGGTATGGTTATTAAGTTTGAACATACCTCCCCCTCAAACACGGGTCTCTCCCCAAACCCAAAATAATCAAAGGATAATTTTTGAATTGCATATGAAAACATATACAGAAATATATCATGGTCAAACATGTATATGTTTCATATGACAAGGAAGTCAAAGGATGATTTTGGAATTGCATATGAGAGGCATATACCATAAATGTATTATGGCAACAATGTATATGCATCATACTAAAAAACTTGAATTTCACATGAAAACGTATACAGAATAATATCATGGTCAAGAATGTATATGTTTCATATGACAAGTCATAATGCAGCTTCACCTGACTTATGATTGATACAGAAAAATTTCTGATGTATCTATGAACAATCAGTTTTCAGAAAAATTTCTGTAATTCTGATTCATTCATGATGAGACTGCATTAACATTCGAAATTTCATGTGAAGACATATACAGAAGTATATCATGGTCAAATACGTATATGCTTCACATGACAAGTAAGGAATGTGTCTGTATCTGACACATAGTCCTGATTGGTCTCCGTGACCGATCAGGTCTGTTGATTACGTGATACAGAAGGATATTTGATTAGTCTGGGGAGCGATCAGATTTCAGAAAAATTTCGAAAATTCTGATACGTTCCTGATCAGACTGCATTAACAATTTGCATTCCATAACAGGGGAGATGACTCTATTAATATTCGTCATTTCAGAAAAATTTCTGAAACACGACATTAAGAACAAGAGTCAAGACTCAAACAAACCCTTTCTTATGAATTTGAACATTCCAACATAGGTTTGTATCAAATCAGTATTTAGGTTTTGTTTCAAGTACCACTTGAACAAATTTGTACTTCCTTAGTACCAGGATTGTACTAATGGAGGATCAAATATGTTTCAATTGTAATTGGTTTGTATCAGATTTGTTAGGAGTATGATCATTAAACTAATACAATTCGATGAGAAGAGATTGGTTTGAGGAGGTTTTTGGATCAAATTGGAACGATCTAGGAGTTCCTTAATCAGAGTTGATCTGATCAGTCATAGGACCGATCAGGGTGAGTCCTGATCGGTCGATGGACCGATTAGGTCTGATACAGACGACAGTTCAGAAACTCTGAAAGTTCAGAAACTCTGAAACACTTCTAAACTCTAATTCAATCAGTTTTAACTCCTAACAGTGTTCCATTAAACAACATTCATGTTTCTCTACCCAAAGGAAACAACATGATTTGCATCTCTTTAACTATCATGTATATTATCAAATCATGCAACATCTCCAATATATCTTGAGAGTAAAACTTATAAATACAAAGTTCAAAGCATGATTCCAGAAAACATGAAAGCGATCAACATATGATTAAATTTCAAAACATGCCTATATAATACCAGTATCAAGGCATGATCAAATTCCCAATTTTTTTTCAAGTTCATTTACCATCATAAGCAACACTAAGTGTGAAGACCTTGAATACATGTCAATTCTTTTGATTCATTTCAAGAAAACACTGAACCTAGACCTTAAGTTCATGTTCTTGTCTAATGATGTATTGTGAGATTTTCAATGTGTCCATACTTGTTCTTTAGCATGCATCCATGTTCTACAACACTATTTGAGTCAAAATATGATGGTGTTCTCTAAGCATGAAATTGAGTATCACAACATGTTTGTATCAAAGCATGATCATATCAAGAAACCTTAGTTTGATACAAGGGAATCACTAGGTCATAGAAGGTTAAACAGTGAATTTTAAAACTCATGGTGATGCCCTGTGAGATTTTTATAATGATCAGCCCAAACTATATGTTCATCTTGTTCTTAAACATGCATTCATGTGTTATAACACATACAAGATACTCATGGCATACTTGGGCTTGAGATAAGACATTTCATAAATCATAACTTGCATGAAAACACAATTTGCAACAATAAAACCAATTCTTTTAAGCAATTCATGCCAAGAGCAAGTTACGTGTGAATCTAAACTCTTCATGCAATATATATAATTTTTCCAAAACTTGTAGATTTATTTTGAAGCATGGATATACTATCATTCATTGCATGACAATGTCCTCACTACTCAAGTGAAATTTCAAAAAAAAAACAAATTGCAGTAAAACATAAATTGCTACAAGAAAACTAATTATTCTAAGCAATTCATGGCAAGAGCAAATTATGTGTGAATCTAAACCCTTCATGCAATATATAAAAATAATTTCCAAGGCTTGTTGACTTATTTTGAAACTAGTGTAACCTTAGCCTTGGGTTCGGAGCACCATTTATCAACAACCTATGTTGATAGATGCTCCCCCTCAATCAAAGTTATACAATTCTAAATATGGAGGTTTTAGGTACCCAAATTTTGGGACCTAATGAATCTACAATGAATGACTTTGGCACCCATGCCTTAGTCATTTTCTTTCTAACCTTTTGAACCCTAGAATTATTTTGTGATCTAAAATGGGTTCTAGACATCAATGACATGAAACTTGATTCTTTAGGTTGGTAACCTAAGCCAACCTTGTTGTAAACCGCTTTTTGTGAATTTAGTATCATGTCTAATGTTTTAGAGCTAGTTGAAAACTTCTCAAGAATATTCTTGAGCTTTTCAACTTCGCTCCTTAAGTCCTTATTTTCAATTTCAAGAGACTTATCATGCATAACATCAATTACCTCATCCTTAGAGGATTTCAATTTTTCTACCTCTACATTTAAGGATTTAATCTTGTTCTTGGACTTCTTAAGCAACTTAGTTAGACACGCTATAGCTCTATAGCACTTATCTAACTTGGGAGAGATTACCTCTTCATCATCCGAAGATGATGAAGGCGCGGTTGAGGAGCTTGATTCGTCTCCACTTTCCTTGGATGATTCTTCTAAGGCTACGAGAGCCACATGACAGTGGCTTTTCTCCTCCTTGTTCTTCTTCCTTTTGTTTCCTGCAACAAAAGCAAACCCTTTCTCCCTTGGGCTTGTGTTAGAAATCTCATGTAGTTCCATCTCACAAAACAAGTCTTCTAACTTTATAAAAGATAGATCCTTGGAAACCTTGTAGGCATCCACTATGGATGACCACAAAGTATTCCTAGGAAAAGCTTTGAGTACATACCTCACTAGGTCTCTATTTTCTACCTTTTCATTTATGGAGTAGAGATCATTCAACACTTCTTTAAACCGTCCATGGAGTTCACTTACCTTTTCATTTTCTTCCATGGTGAGGTTTTGGAGTTGACTGTGAAGCAAATCTTTCTTGGCTCTCCGGGTGTCTTGAGTTCCCTCATGGAGCTCAAAGATTTTGTTCCATAGGTCCTTTGCACTTGTAAATGGACCAACTTTGATGAGTTGGTCCTTAGTTATTCCACATTGCAAGGTGACCACAGCCTTAGCATCCGCTTCTCCCCTTTTTATTTGCTCAGCTGACCACATGGAGAAGTCTAGCTCTTTTCCTTCACCATCTCTTGGAAGGATGAAGCCCTCCTTCACGGCAAACCACAAACTGATATTGGTCTTGAGATAGAACTCCATCCTTGACCTCCAATATGAAAAATCTATGCCGTCAAAGAATGGAGGTCGGTTTGTGCTGTAGCCTTCTCTTCCAGCCATCTTTTTGTAAGCTCTCGGATGTTAAGCCGTGAACAGAGCCCCAGGCTCTGATACCACTTGTTGGAAACGAGATGGCTAGAGAGGGGGTGAATATAGCCAAACACAATTTCTTTCTCTTGAACTCTTTCTCTGCACTTAGGTTAGCCGCAGCGGAAGCAATACAAGTATAACAGCAGGAATATAAATGCAGAGAAGGAAAAACAAACCACACAGTCGCTAACTCAAAGATGTACAAGGTTCGGGGATAACTTGCCCCTACTCCTTGGCGTGCCCGTGAGGTGGGCGATCCCTTGATCGTCGACAGATCAAGCCCCGGTGAACTCCGGATAGTAGAAGCCTCCTTCTCGGTGGAGAAACCTCTCCACACGTGATCTCAAGAAGATACAAGTTAAGCACAGAGACACTCGAGAAGACAAGCTCACAAAGATGTAACAAGATCGCTCAAGCACAAAGCAACAGAGAGCACGAACACAGCCCAGCCAAACTTCCCAAGTTTCTGTCTTGTTCGCCTCTGCTTCCAGCTTCGCCACTTAAGCTCTGCTCACCATCACAAGCTTCATCAGCATCCACTGAGCCAGCCTGAACCCACTGACCTCCCTGAGCACTTAGTCCACTGAAGACCTCCTCTCCAGCTGAGCCTCCGTCAGTCGCCAGCTGCGTCAGTTGCCCGTTGAAACCTGAGAACGAGAAACAGCCAAACCTGCTCAACGGAAAGCCTCCCATTGACCCTCCTTGAGTGTTTGAATCACCTGCTATCACCTGCACACTCCAACAGAGGCTTAGCAATACATATCAAAACATATCAGCAGTGTATCAGAGAATCGGCAGTGAAAATAGACGCGATCAGAGCTTCTGACAGCGTATTTGAATTAAAGTTCTACGCCTGATCGGTCACCAGACCGATCCACTGCTTCGCTGGGATTCCCAGCTCTCGCCTGATCGGTCACCAAACTGATCAGGGTGAAGCCTGATCGGTCACCAGACCGATCAGAATGAATCCTGATCGGTCACCCAGACCGATCAGGGCAGATGAACAGTGATTTATTAATCAGATCCAAGATCCCTGATCGGTCACCGGACCGATCCAGGACTTTGATTAGCAAGGGAACTCACTCACCGCTTGCTCCCTGATCGGTCACCAGACCGATCAGGAGCAAGGCAGCAAGGAAGCAGCCTGCTCCCTGATCGGTCACCGGTTCGATCAGGAGCCACACAGTAGATTCCCAATCTCACTGTGCGCTCCCTGATCGGTCACCAGTCCGATCAGACATAGCTGGATCGGTCACCAGACCGATCCACTAAGGAGCAGCGTGCCAATGTCCCTGATCGGTCACCAGACCGATCCAGAGACTCGACTCTAGCCCTCCAAGCTAGGAATTCATCCACCTTAGCCCTCCAAGCTAAGGATTTTTCCATCTAACTCTCCAAGTTGGGAATTTACACATAACCCTCCAAGTTAGGACTTTTCACCTAGCCCTCCAAGCTAGGACTTTTCACCTAGCCCTCCAAGCTAGGACTTTTCACCCAACTCTTCTGAGTTAGAACAGCATCCAACTGTTAGTAAGAGCCCTAGAGCCAATCATATGATGATTACTTTTTGGACTCATTGTATCATATTCTTGTATATATATTTCTTATATATAAAGGCATTTCTTATGGTTATTGTACTTATGTGTATTGGTGCCAAATAACTTAGTATAATAACGTCCTTGAGTAGAAGGTTCTTATCTATATCAATCGATTAGTTGAATCGATAGTGAGATGATATAGAGAACACTACTCTTAATTATTCCTAGTCAAGTATTAACATTCAAGGACAATGTTAATGCATAGAGACTAGCATGTAGGTCAACATGATGACTTGATCTCACAAGTCATGGATATGAGATATCAAGTTGACACATGGGTATATATTAGAGAATGTATACTGAATGGCCCGCCATGAGAAAGTATCATGGATCGTTATATGAGTGTCATATACTTTCTCATGTGACTATTAGTATGACTATAGTCCTAAACCTGAAGTTACCATAGTTCCTTACATAAGGAGTTACGTACTTTGGCTTCGTCAAACGTCACCCGTAACTGGGTGGACTATAAAGGCGATTACTGGGTTTGTAATAAATTATGCAGAGGGATGTGAGTAACGTAGATGGGATCTATCCCTCCTATATGACGGGAGTGATATCTTCATTCTTGATAGAGTGAGACCACTAAGTGTATGGTCATGCCTAAATAAGGCAATATTAGATATTGAGCTTATTTGATTATAGTGAGTCTACTTGGAGATCAAGACATATAGATTGATTTGAGGATGACACGGTCTATGCCTCATGAAAGATCAATCTAGATATCGAGGATAGAAGGACGTTGTCACATATTGTGATGGTCACAATTATTAGTCACAATGGTGATGTTGGATCTCGACATTCTTGTAACTTGGGTAGCAATGATGTGTTGCTAGATACCTCTCATTGCTTATGTCCTTAAATAGGTTTAAGGGCATTGCCAACGTTACAAGAACCTATAGGGTCACACACATAGAGCAATAGATGGAGAATAAGTCCATATGATGGACCGAGAGTAATGAAGTCAAAGTTTGACTTTGGCTAAATATGGAAAGTCCATAAAAGGCAAGTTTGACTTGACTCAAATTAGACAACTTGAGTTGGACTCGAGTTTGATCCAAGTGTTGGATGAATCTAATCATGGGAGAATAATGAAGTCATTTGACTTTGGCTAAATATGGAAAGTCCATAAGAGGCAAGTTTGACTTGACTCAAGCCACATCACCTTGACTTGACCAAGTGATGACTTAGCATCATCATCAAGGCTAAGTAACCTCCCCATTTGAATTTTGAATTCAAATAGGGGGTTACCCAAGGTGGTGGCCGGCCACTTAAACACACAAAAAGGAGTTTTTTTTGTGTGTGTGATTGTTTCTTCTCCTCACTTGGTTTTGTTTTGTTTTGCTCTCCCTTTCCTCTCATCTTGCCGAGACCCCAAGTAGTGCTAGCACACTTTTGGGCTCTCCTCTCCACTCTCTTGCTTGTGTGGATACTTCTAGAGGGTTGCTACTTTGCATCCTTGAGATCCGACACCAACCGAGGAGCGAGCGGGAATTGCGGGGCACGCATCGAAGGTAGTTTTCCCTTCTCTAATAGATCTAGGTTGTAGATCGGTTTTGAAGCATGTAAATGAGCACTTGTAAATTTTGAAATGATTTTCTTCACTCGGATCCTTTCTATTGGGGCTTTCGGGGTTTCCGCAACGAAAAAGTGATTTTCGCGGCCCGAAAAACCCTACAGTGGTATCAGAGCCACGAGCGAAGCTTGTGCTCGTTTTGGTTTTTATTTTTTTTTGTATTAGATACAAAATTTAGATAATTTTATGCTTATGTAATTTTTCTAAATTTTAGGATTTTTGAGTATTTTTCCTCGTAGAGGCAAAGCGACGAGTGCGAAGCACTTGTAGACTTTGCCACCGAGAAAAACTTCTCCGAAACGGCAAGTTTCGCCCAAATGGATTTTGGGACAGCGGGTAAAGGCGCTGTATAATCGCAAGAAGACACTCGTGAAGGTTATTTCACGAGTAGGGGTGCTGCCCCTAACCTCTGAAGGGGCCTTGTCTCGCGATTACGCCCGAAACCCGCTTACCGGGACCGCCGCGGAGTTGTGACTCGAAAAATTCTAAAAATCAGTAGAAAAATTATATAAAATCTGTAAAATTACATAATTTTGAATTATGTACAGTAGTGTGATGGTCATGGCCCAAAACCCAATTTTTAATAAGATTAAAATTGTGTTGTAATTCATAATACGACCTGCGCGCCGTTTTTGTACATGTGCGTGTTGTATTGTGTTTGCGACCTGCGTGTCGGCTTTTAATATTTTATTTCTGTTGTATTTCATATTTAGACTCGAATGTAACTCGAGTATAAAAATTTGTAATGTACAAAAGTGAAGATGACGGAAATTCCGGAGAACTTGGACTCGGGAGAACTAGCCGACAACACCAAGACGGTCAAGAGGAAGCGCTTGGAGAAGCCGCTAGACCTAGGTTGACCATCGGATCCTCTCATTGGCTTGAGAGGGTCTTAGCAGGGCCATGACCAAGTCACTTATGTTTATTTTTATTATTGCTATGCTTGTGATGTATATGATGCATGATAATGTAGAATAGTAAAAATAAACTTAAGTGTATGAGATGCACAAGTAATGTGGGAACCACATTTTGATGTGCACTTAATACACATTTAGGATTAAATTAGATTTCATAAATGCCTAGATGTGATGTACATCCTCGATTAGATTAGATCTAAAATCGAATCAACTCGTAAACGCCTACCGGGCCCTGATACCCATCACTACCTCGATCATATGCGCTTGTCGATTCTGCCAAAGCAGAGCAACGCATTTAATCTTGGTAGGATGCGGAGGGACAACCTTGGTCCCGCCTATCACGGCTCGGGTTAGATCGAGCTCAATCAGATTGAGTAACTAGTTAACTCAATTGGATCGAGTAAAGCTATAGGCGTATTCCAATAGTTGGAAAGGGTAGGACAAAATCACCGTTTTAAATAGTCTTGAGCGATTTAGCCAAAGCTAACTCAAGATTATTCGTAAACGTTAAATCTTGATCCTATAAACAAGAGTTGCATAGAGATGTAATTGATAAATTAGTTATCTACCGATCATACTAAGTCTTGGGTGATTTAGCCAAAGCTAACTCAAGGCATAGTATGATGTGGATCTTGTCCCACATAAATTATAGTAAATTGGTACGGATCTAGTAGTGTGGTTTGACCACTCCAATGACTTGATTCCACCAAAATTCCTATAATTTAGTGGGAGCATCATTTAATTAAAGGCCTAATTAGATGATTACTAGAATATGATATTTATTCTCTGCATTTATCTGTTGTAGATTGCCATGTCTTCAAACGCGAATACTCTCTCTCTGCGATCTGTCCTTGAGAAGGACAAGCTCACTGGAGCTAATTTCCTGGACTGGTACAGGAACTTGAGGATAGTCCTCAAACAGGAACGTAAGCTGTACGTTCTAGAGCAAGCAGTTCCTGAAGCACCACCACCCTCAGCCATCCGTAGCGTTAGAGATGCTCATCAGAAGCATCAAGACGACGCGTTAGACGTGTCCTGCCTAATGCTATGCTGCATGTCCTCTAAGCTTCAGAAGCAACACGAGAACATGAATGCTTACGATATGATTGGCCACCTCAAGCAATTATATCAAGGGCAGGCAAGGCATGAGCGGTTCGAAGTGACTCAGGCCCTTTTTTCATGCAAGATGAAAGAGGGAACCCCAGTAGAAACTCACGTACTCAAGATGATTGGGTACGTCGAGAACCTCGATAGACTAGGGTTTCCCTTGGGCCAAGAGCTGGCTACCGACCTGATTCTGTAATCATTGCTGCCAGGTTACCGTCAATTCGTCATGAATTACAACATGAACAAATTAGACAAACCACTTCCCGAGATACTCAACATGTTAAGAACTGCTGAGCCTAATCTCACCAAGCCTAGTACCGTCCTGATGGTACAGAAGGGCAAAGGCAAGGGTAAGTGGAAGCCCAAAGGTAAGGGTAAGACCCAAACCAAGGGCAAAGCCAGCTCTGCAGCACTTAAACCCAAGGGTGGGGTGCAGAAGGATGCCACCTGTTTCCATTGCGGAGAGAAAGGGCATTGGAAAAGAAACTGCAAGATCTACCTGGAGGATCTTAAGAAGAAGAGAAGCGAGCCTTCTACTTCAGGTATATATGTTATAGAAGTCAACCTTTCTATTTCTACATCATGGGTATTAGATACTAGATGTGCTTCTCACATTTGTACCAATGTGCAGGGGCTGAGAAATAGCAGGGCATTGGCAAAGGGCGAGGTGGACCTACGAGTAGGCAATGGAGCACGAGTTGCTGCTGTTGCTGTAGGAACTTATTTTCTATCTCTGCCCTCTGGGCTTGTACTGGAACTAAATGATTGTTGTTATGTACCTGCACTTACTAAGAACATAATTTCTGTTTCTTGTCTAGACAAGAAAGGCTTCTCATTTTAATTAAGAACAAATGTTGTTCAGTCTATTTAAATGAAATGTTCTATTGTAGTGCAGATCTTATCAACGGACTCTACATTCTAGACTTAGAACGCCCTATCTATAATGTAAGTACCAAGAGGTTGAGATCAAATGAGTTGAACCCAACCTATCTCTGGCACTGTCGCTTAGGCCACATAAATGAGAGTCGCTTGTCCCAGCTCCATAAGGATGGATTGCTGGATTCATTTGATTTTGAATCATATGAGACATGCCAGTCATGCCTTCTAGGCAAGATGACTAAGACTCCCTTTAGTGGACATAGCGAGAGGGCAACAGATTTGTTAGGACTCATACATTCTGATGTATGTGGCCCTTTCAATGTTGCTGCTCGAGGTGGTTATAGATACTTCATCACATTTACTGATGATTTCAGTAGATATGGTTATGTGTACCTGATGACACATAAGTCCGAGTCCTTTGAAAAGTTCAAAGAATTCAGAAATGAAGTACAAAACCAACTCGGCAAGAGTATTAAAATAATTCGATCAGATCGAGGTGGAGAATACTTGAGCCATGAGTTTCGTGACTATTTAGCTGAGTGTGGGATTCTATCTCAACTCACTCCTCTTGGGACACCACAGTGGAATGATGTATCCGAAAGGAGGAATCGTACCTTATTAGATATGGTACGATCTATGATGAGTCACGCAGATCTTCCTATATCCTTTTGGGGATATGCTCTAGACACGGCAGCGTTCACACTTAACCGTGTTCCATCAAAGGCGGTCATGAAGACACCATATACGATATGGACTGGGAGGAGTCCCAAGATGTCTTTCATGAGGGTTTGGGGTTGTGAGGCTTACGTACGACGTCAAGTCTCAGACAAACTGGGACCCAAATCTGATAAGTGTTATTTCATAGGGTATCCCAAGGAAACGAAGGGATACTACTTCTACATTCCTAGTCAGCACAAAGTGTTTGTTGCTAAGACTGGAGTATTTCTAGAAAGTGACTTTGTTTCTAGAAAGACTAGTGGGAGTACGTTCAGTCTTGAAGAAGTTCAAGACATGGACAATAGCACTGAAGCCTTGATGGAAGTTGAACAGGAACCACAAAGTGTGGTGGTTGATGAGGTGGTTACACAAGAAGTTGTGGAACAACAACCTGTTCATGTAGACCTACCTCTTCGCAGGTCTGATAGGGTACGTCGTCAGCCTGAGAGATACTCATTTCTCTTGTCTGACCATGATGACGTTATGCTCGTTGAGAACGAGCCTACCTCCTATCAGGAAGTTGTGATGTGCCCAGATTCTGAGAAATGGCTAGAGGCCATGAGATCCGAGATGGATTCCATGTACACCAACCAAGTATGGACTTTGGTTGATCCACCTGAAGGGGTCAAACCCATTGGGTGTAAGTGGGTCTTTAAGAGAAAGACTGACATGGATGGACTTGTACATACCTATAAGGGCAGACTAGTAGCTAAAGGTTTCAAGCAAATTCATGGTATTGACTATGATGAAACTTTTTCTCCAGTCGCGATGTTCAAGTCCATTAGGATCTTGCTTGCTATTGCAGCATACCACGATTATGAGATCTGGCAGATGGACGTCAAAACTGCGTTTCTGAATGGAAACCTCCTCGAGGAAGTGTACATGACACAACCTGAGGGTTTTGTAGATCCAAAGCATACTGGTAGAGTATGCAAGCTGCATAAGTCCCTTTATAGACTAAAGCAAGCTTCTCGAAGCTGGAATCTTCGATTCGATGATGCAATCAAACAGTTTGGTTTCATCAAGAATAAAGATGAACCTTGTGTCTACAAAAGGGTTAGTGGGAGCACAGTTGTCTTCCTTGTTTTGTATGTAGATGACATACTACTCATTGGGAATGACATTCCTTCACTACAGTGTGTGAAGACTTGGTTGGGGAATTCCTTCTCAATGACAGACTTAGGTGAAGCAGCATATATTCTAGGCATAAAGATCTATAGAGATAGATCTAAGAGATTGCTTGGCCTAAGTCAGAGTACATACATCGATACGGTATTACACCGTTTTGCCATGCAGAATTCCAAGAGAGGAATTCTGCCAATGTCACATGGTGTGAGTCTTTCGAAGACTCAGAGTCCCTCTTCTAGAGAGGAGAGAGACCGCATGGATAAGATCCCTTATGCTTCTGCCATAGGATCTATCATGTACGCCATGTTATGTACTCGTCCTGATGTCTCGTATGCTTTGAGCATGACGAGCAGGTACCAGTCAGATCCAGGTGAACGTCACTGGATAGCGGTCAAGAATATCCTTAAGTACTTGAGAAGGACTAAGGAATATTTTTTGATATTTGGAGGCGATGAGCATCTAGTTGTAAAGGGTTACACTGATGCCAGCTTCCAAACCGACCAGGATGATTACAGATCGCAGTCAGGGTTCGTGTTTTGCTTGAATGGCGGAGCTGTGAGCTGGAAGAGTTCGAAGCAGGACACAGTTGCAGATTCTACAACAGAAGCTGAGTATATTGCTGCATCAGAGGCAGCAAAGGAGGCAGTTTGGATCCGCAAGTTCATCACTGAGCTTGGGGTGGTTCCTAGCATATCTGATCCCGTAGAGCTCTATTGTGACAACAATGGAGCTATTGCGCAGGCTAAGGAACCTCGCTCACACCAGCGGACCAAACACATACTACGGCGATTCCATCTCATTCGAGAGATCATCGATCGAGGAGATGTGAAGATTTGCAGAGTACCCACAGAGACTAACGTCGCAGATCCCTTGACCAAGGCTTTGGCACAGATGAAGCATGATGGTCACACTAGGTCATTGGGTATTAGATACTACAGCGATTGGCACTAGTGCTAGTGGGAGATTGTTAGTGAGAGCCCTAGAGCCAATCATATGATGATTACTTTTTGGACTCATTGTATCATATTCTTGTATATATATTTCTTATATATAAAGGCATTTCTTATGGTTATTGTACTTATGTGTATTGGTGCCAAATAACTTAGTATAATAACGTCCTTGAGTAGAAGGTTCTTATCTATATCAATCGATTAGTTGAATCGATAGTGAGATGATATAGAGAACACTACTCTTAATTATTCCTAGTCAAGTATTAACATTCAAGGACAATGTTAATGCATAGAGACTAGCATGTAGGTCAACATGATGACTTGATCTCACAAGTCATGGATATGAGATATCAAGTTGACACATGGGTATACATTAGAGAATGTATACTGAATGGCCCGCCATGAGAAAGTATCATGGATCGTTATATGAGTGTCATATACTTTCTCATGTGACTATTAGTATGACTATAGTCCTAGACCTGAAGTTACCATAGTTCCCTACATAAGGAGTTACGTACTTTGGCTTCGTCAAACGTCACCCGTAACTGGGTGGACTATAAAGGCGATTACTGGGTTTGTAACAAATTATGCGGAGGGATGTGAGTAACGTAGATGGGATCTATCCCTCCTATATGACGGGAGTGATATCTTCGTTCTTGATAGAGTGAGACCACTAAGTGCATGGCCATGCCCAAATAAGGCAATATTAGATATTGAGCTTATTTGATTATAATGAGTCTACTTGGAGATCAAGACATATAGATTAATTTGAGGATGACACGGTCTATGCCTCATGAAAGATCAATCTAGATATCGAGGATAGAAGGACGTTGTCACATATTGTGATAGTCACAATTATTAGTCACAATGGTGATGTTGGATCTCGACATTCTTGTAGTGCTAGCACACTTTTGGACTCTCCTCTCCACTCTCTTGCTTGTGTGGATACTTCTAGAGGGTTGCTACTTTGCATCCTTGAGATCCGACACCAACCGAGGAGCGAGCGGGAATTGCGGGGCATGCATCGAAGGTAGTTTTCCCTTCTCTAATAGATCTAGGTTGTAGATCGGTTTTGAAGCATGTAAATGAGCACTCGTAAATTTTGAAATAGTTTTCTTCGCTCGGATCCTTTCTATTGGGGCTTTCGGGGTTTCCGCGACGCGAAAAAGCGATTTTCGCGGCCCGAAAAACCCAACACCAACCTACCCCTCCAAGCTAGGCACCTGACCCTCCAAGCCAGGACTTTTCACCTAATTCTCCAGGATGGGAATTTGCACCTAACCCTCCAAGTTAGGACTTTTCACCTAGCCCTCCAAGCTAGGACTTTTCACCCAACCCTTCCGAATTAGGACTTTTCCAATACCTGGCTTCACTCACCAGGACCCGACTTCACTCACCGGGATTTCCAACACCTGGCTTCACTCACCAGGACCCGGCTTCACTCACCGGGATTTCTCAGACCTGGCTTCACTCACCAGGACCCGGCTTCACTCACCGGGATTTCCCACACCTGGCTTCACTCACCAGGACCCGGCTTCACTCACCGGGATTTCCAATCACCTGGCTTCACTCACCAGGACCCGACTTCACTCACCGGGATTTCATGCCCAGTCCCCGACCAGGACTTTAACCCAAATTCGCTCAACCAAACTTAAATCATTGTCAAACACCAAAACAATAACCGGGCCTAGACTGCATCAACAAGGTGATCGTCGACCACCTAAGTATTCGGCTAAAATCTCATATGAAAAATCAAGGTTCTTTTTCCCGACACGAGTAGTAAACTCGAAACCTCCTTGAGGACCTTGTTGTAGGTTGTTGTAGAATTCAGAGACTAGGTCGTAATTTACGGTACGTACCAAGGAAAGAAGAAAACCCAGATTGTAGTAAGTGACAATCTCCATGACAGAGGGGCAGTACTCAGTTAGGAAGGGAACATCAATGGATCGACAGGATAAAAGTTTGAAGGTCCTTACTTGAAAGGCCTGTTCACAAGCCGCATTCGGGAATCGGGAGTTAGAAGACGGTTGTGGCCTTCTGGAAGGGGCAGAGGAGGAAGGGGCTTTCCCCCTCGCGCTGCCCTCAGCAGCGTCCTTGCCCTTGGAAGACTTTCTATAGATTTGAATTGGTCATACACATGATTTAAACAATTTGAGCAAGATGAACATAGAATGAATCACAAATTGATCATACCAGATAAGACCCAATCAAAGAATACAACCAAGACATAATGATCAAGAGACACATTTGGATTAAGGTTTGATCATGGACATAAGGTGAGAAAATGAGGTCACAGCCAAGATCATAGGATCACGGTACAACAGCAAGAACAAGAGCAAAACCAAAATATGATTAGCTTTACAAAACATAGTTCATGAGCTGTTTGAAAAGAAAAACGAAGTCAAACACTTACTTCGGTGCCATTGAAGAGATTCTTGAAGTTTTAAGGGGAAGAAAACGTGCGCAGGAAGAGACTCCCGGCGCAAGAACTGGTCGCAAGGTCGTTCCGCGAGAGAGAGATGTCACGGGACTCGGAAGATCTTCTCAGAGCCGCAAGAGCACACTCGCAAGAGGAAGGGGAAGGCACTGAGGAGATTTCGCACGAAGCAAAGGATGCGCGAGTGGGAGGTTTCGGCGCTAGGGTTCGGCCGATAAGAGGTTTTCGCGAAGTTAATCGGTTGGTGGATCGGTCCACCAACCAGAATTTAATGTGTCTGAACGGATCACCGTTCGATCTGATCGCGCCCAGACCGATCAGGCTCTAGCCTGATCGGACTGACCGGATCCTAATCGGTCGGGTGACCGATCAGACGCACTCCTGATCGGTCGGCTGATCGATCAGGAAACGAACAGTAGGGTCCGGAGGAAAACCGCTGGGTTCCCTGATCGGTCTGTGGACCGATCTCCACAGGGTGCTAGATCGGTCTGGGGACCGATCCAGACTAGCTCAGTATACTTAGTCAAAATTTTTGGAAGGTCACGGCTTGCCTCGCTGATCGATCTGTGGACCGATCACCACAGGAAGGAGCCAGATCGGTCCGGGGTCCGATCAGCCCTATGCCTGATCGGTCCGGTGACCGATCAAGGTTCCTGATATTCCCTGATACGAACTGAAATGTTCAGTTTCAGAATTTCTGAAACTTTCCAACGAGATCTGGTGAAGTTTATCAAACTTGGACATGATCTCATGACTAGAATTGATCCCTGAACAAGAATCAAAAGTCCTTATAGGTTCAACAATCACTTTGATCCATCCAAATGGAGTCAAACTCAAACAAGCAAATTCAATCAAGTTTTGGTTCCAAATCCAAGTTTCCTTGATTGGAATGTCCAAGTATGATCATGGAATCAAATACATATATGTTATGCATTGGTTTTCCCCATACTTGGTCACCACAGTGATTATTATCTCATCAACTTAATTTCTCAAGGGATGCAATGACATTTTGAGAAATTTAGCTGAACCTAACATCTCACCCCATATCTAGCAAACAAAAACGTTTTTGGTAACCCTTATAGTTTGTATGAGATGTCCCCAAAGTTACCCAATTGTTTCCTAATAATTTCGAAATAATCATGAAGGGTTTGATTACAATTTGAAAATTATGAAGCGCGACACATTCCCAACTCCCTTCTTAAGAAACTAAACTCATTTTCGGAAAGTGGTTTAGTGAAAATATTGGCTAGGTTTGATTTGGACTCTACATGTGAGAGTACAATATCTCCCCTAGCTACATGATCCCTAATGAAGTGGTGTCTTACTTCAATGTGTTTGGTCCTAGAGTGATGGACTGGATTTTTTGGTTAGATTAATTGTGCTAATGTTATCACATAACACTTGCACACCCTTGTAACTCAATCCATAGTCCTCTAACGTATGTATCATCCACAACATATATGCGGGTTGCGAGCATCTAATACATATATGCGGGTTGCGAGGCAACTTGCTGTGAACATCCATCCAAACAACCTACATCTACCATCCCCACTCTCATCTCTGGGTGAGCACGAACTGCCCCTGCGCCTTCCGAGGTAAATACCCCGCCCAGAAGGAAGGCTTCAATGGACTTTAAACATCAAGATTCGTCGGAAATGAATTCTCTTCGTAGCCGTCTTAAATAAACGATTATTAAGAAATTCTCTGACTAGTTGCAGAACAACTAGGAGCTTTCCAAGTATTTCATAGATTTTGTAATTTTCAGTGTTTTATTTAACTTTAAGTGGGGTAATTTTTCATTCAATTGTGATTTATCTTTTATCCAAGAAAGCATCTTTGATATGTCATCCAATGGAATTTGCCTCAGATTGATCTCATTCTGCTCCTGAGGCCAGCAGACTGGAATAATATTAGGAATATTGTAGAATTTTCGGTATTTTAACAAAAGGCGTATGTAAGAATTCATATTGATCAAAAAGCATCTTATGGTTTATTTTATTATCAAAGGTCCCATGTAAAATCAGTTTATTTCTCTTATATCTCTCCCGTTAAATAACTTCTTTTAGTAGTTTATTTTTCGAGATATTCGAATTATCTTTTCGTAATTTGATTTTAAAATAATAAATTATGGTTAGGATGTAGATGTTTTGTTGTGATTGTGAAAAGATTAAGCATCATGACTGTTAGAGTAATATAATACTCCAACAACCATACCTCATCAGGCTATGGTTGTTGGAGTAATATAGTACCTCATCAGGCTATGGTTGTTGGAGTAATAATAAATAGCTCAACTCATCAGGCTCATGACCTTCAGACACTCTTGTAGGCTCGAACGAATCATGACTTCTATCAATCGTGGACGGTCGGTCCGGGCCTAATCTCAGATGGGCTCTTGGAACAGAGTAAAAACAAAGAAAGAAAGACCTACACAGAGGTAGTGCAGGAGCCTCCGGCTTCATTTGACTCAAGACGGGAAAAAGGGTCCAATACAACGAGCTAATTAAGTTAGAAAGATATGTATATTGAACTGGGGTTAGTTGAGAGGAGTGACCCTTCGCTTGTCGGCTCAGCCCTTCGCCTGTCGGCTCAGCCCTTCGCCCCTTCGCCTTTGGGCTCAGCTCTTCGCCCCTTGAAATTGAGTTGTAGAGGGGTTTGAGTTGACTCGTAGGGTCGCGGTTGAAAAGAAGAGATATAGCTTCATTTAAATTGATTGTAGAGGGGTATACGTATGGATTGGGGATTACAGGATTGGGGATTACAGTCTGTAGTATACCAGAACAGGTTAGTTTTATCTTCAATGCCCGAACATGTTAGTTTTCTCTTCTAGGATTGATGGGCTTGGGTATTCGAGGATTGATGGGTTTGAGTCTGTTTCAGTTGAAGCTGTTTTGAACAGTTGACTCTTCTAGAAAATTGCTACGAAAACAACCCTTTTGGTGTTAGATGACCTGATGGATGGGTTCAATTGGATGACCTGCTGGATGGGTTCAATTTGGATTCCAGGATTGATGGGTTTGGGCCTGTAGTTTCTGGTTTTGGATCAACTGCTGGATGGGTTAAATTTGGATTACAGGATTGATGGTGGGGTTGGGTTTAATAGGTATTATAGTAACTCTAAAGCATTCATCCGCACCAAACAGCTTGGCAGACATGATGGGTAGCTTTGGTTAATTCTTAATTTCAGTATTTGGGATTTAAGTAGGTGTGATTCCAGTATTGGGTATTCTGGTATTTATGTTTTGAGTTGATGGAATTCCCTCATTGTGGATTGATGTATTTGACTTTAGGGTTTATGGAACTCCATGTGTCGACGTGAGTGTGCTTCGTTTCCTTACCTTCTCTTTATGATTGGTCCTTCTTGACCTCGCTTCGTGGCTGGCCACTAGTCTAAAGCTAAGATCGCACCCTTGAGTTGTGTACCCTCCATTATCCATTATAAGATAAGGATCAGTCTGCCCCTTCGTCTTTCGTCTCAGCTCTTCGCCCCATGCACTCCTCTGTACCTGAGCCCCATGCCTTTGTTGGGTTTCTTTCCTTGCATCTTTGTTCCCGTCCTGTACCTTCGCCTTTGTTCCGTTCACTGCTCTGCCGACTGAAAGGAGAAGTTTAAGAACGGATAGGGAAAGACTGAAGACTGATATACGCTGGTGCGTGCCCTGCTACCCCTCCGAGTTCAGGTTCTGGTTCATATTAGTTTTTGGTTCAATGAGTGAATGGAACTTCTTTTCCAACTTCTTATGCTCGACCATAGGGTTCAAGGATAGGAACGAGCGACAGCGACGTAGAGACTGAACTGTTGAGGAACGAGCGACAGCGACATACTCGAGCGATAGCGAGAGGAACGAGTTATAAAGTCTTTGTCTTCGACGTGTGAATTTGCCTGACTTAAGTTTTTAAGAGTGGCCGGCTCAGGTTAGGGCAGAGGAGAGGAAGTACACGTTCTGGACTTAACACTAAAAGAAGTACGCAGAAGGTACTTTATTTTACCAAACTACTGCTGTTAATGGAAAGAAAAGTACTCTCCAGGTCAGGGACTCTTTCTAAGATCCCATTAAGCAGCCGAATCCTTTCTGCACGTCGCTATCGCTCGCAGCAAGAGTCGTGCACGTTACTGTGTTCGTCCGTCGCTATCGCTCGTGCGTTGCACTCGTACCTTGCCTTCTAGTCTTACCGAAATCGGATTTCCTTTTCGTGCCATATTAGCTTAGACTTGACTTAAACCCCTTTCTTCCCTTTCCGTCCCGTCCATCCCTTCCCTCCCGTCCAATCTTTAAAATAGCGTTAATGGTGGGGAGCAATCGGTTGAGCAACCATTTCACCAGCAGAACTATAAGATTATAGTAAGATGAGCTTCAATACATGCTCGTGAGTGAGCTTTCGCCCTTTCATCGATGCCTTCTCGTCACCAAAGCCTATCGCCTATCATCTCACAATTGGACTGATACCATTTACTCTTCGTTGGCTTTAGTTCGGTGCCTCTGTAGCTACTTCTCTCCTCTTTACTTCTTCATTGGCTCCGGGCTTGAAATAGAGCCTGCATTGAAGGCCTTACTGAATCTCTTGCCTATTGAACCGGCTAAGAACTCAGATCCACGAGTCCAGAAAGACGATTGAATCCAGCCTCTGAAATGCCCAGGCGCCTCTTCCCTAAAAGAACTAGCGGTACAACACAACCAAAGACAGAAAGAATTGCTAGACTATATTGTACTACTCTTGACGGGTAAGCTCATTTGGATATAAAGTAGTAAGTAGTTAGCAGCAGGTACTATAAATGTAATTGCCTTCTCTTTCCTTCTCCTTCCGTCCACTATTCTTTTCTACGAAATCAATGTAGTTGTTAACCAGACATCTCGTTCGATCTACGACGATTTCGGATTTTCTCAGGGCGCACCCCCCCCCCCCCCGATTACCCTGTGACCTACTCTAGGCCGTCAGTTCATTTTTTTTTTTTTTTTTTTTTTGGTGTTGTACCGACACTGTTTGATTTAAGATGGCCTCCCCTCATCGACATCTTCACTGGGGCATCTCACGGCTTATGGCTCATAAATCAGTATAGGAGAACATGCATGACCCTTGGTCAAAGTCACTCTGCGACTCTTCCTCTGGCTATAGGTCCTATTCTATCTACTTTTCCACTCCTTTTGGAGAAGACCTCTGGGAATTCTCTACCCCTGATGGATGGGGATGACCTCACCGATAATGAAACGATAGGGATCTCCCACGCTCCGATCAAGCTGGGGTCTGAGCGCAGGCTCGATTCCGTAGAGAAGAGGCTTGGGTTGGGAACAAGGGAAAGAAGCGACGCTGATGGTAGAAGACACTAGCCCGAACTTCCTTGATAAAGAGCCCGAGTCAGACCAATTGGCCACCACGGATTCTCATACAAAGCGTCAAGCCTAACACTGGTGCCGAGGAAAGGGAACTGCTCCCAAGTCCTACTAACTGGGATGGATCCGCATAACTCAGCCAACTATCGTATCGGTCGCAGTCAGATCCCCTACGATACTGGGAATGCTTTCAAGGTTCACATCCATTTCTATTTCTCAGTTCGGGAAGGAACTCAGCTGACTGGGATGGCCTGAGCAAGTGGACTTTTTTACGGAAGCGGACTGAGACGAGGGATCATGACTAGTGCCATGCAGCAGGGAGGAGCGTAGCGAGCAAGGAGAAGGACAGGCGGAGGGCCCGGGTCAAGATAGCCATGGTGCCATAGAACAGAATAGAGCGGACAATCACTATCTCCAGCTCTTAAGAAGGATCATTCTACCGAGCTAAGCATAGGAGAGAAGTGGAGTGAGTTTATTTTAGTAGCTCTAGGTGGACCTCCGATCCTTGCTTGAATCGGGGTCCTCTATTGGTTGTGGTGAATAATGGGTTTGAGGCAGGGTCCTGAGTCGGGTCTTCTTGGCTCATATGCTAGGCTCTGTCTCCGATCCTTTCATTCCTATTTCAGACTCTGTCTGCGTGGGCAGGATCAGACCAAAGAGAGGGTGACTGAAGCTAAGCTGGGTGTGTAACGCCCGCCCCTCCCTACCTTGTAAAAAAAGAAAAGCGTCGCTACGCGAACATATATATATATATACCTTAACGCAATGGTACAATTTAAAACATGTAAACACATCTCACAACATGGGAGCATGCTTGGTATTCATGTGCACAACTTGACTCAAACTTTTAACTCAGGAAGTACATTATACAATCATGTAAACTACTAAGCAAGCATGACATTATATGAGAGAAATCCTAGACTCACTACAACCTACGACCTAACTCGTGGCATGTGAGTACGAACACTCCATAAAAACAGGTGAGCATTAACATAGGTTTTAGAGTTTACACATGGAATTTAAAGGTATGAATCGAACTATGTAGGCATCAAACTCTAACACCCTAGAGCATGTTACATAATCCATATTGAGTCTTTAAACAAGCAAGTTCTAAACATGAATTCCATGACAAGTCCTAGTTGTGGAAATATCGTATTTTAGAAATGAACACAAAACATAGCATAGCATGTTGTACTGTACGACCAAACATAAACCACAGTATGACATATTACTATGATAATCTAGCATCAACAAGTGTAACAATGCGAAAACTTAAGACGAGTAAATTCATGATTCATAAGCAAGCATAAGTAACAGAATTTCTTCCACCATGCCACTGCCACACACACATCTTTGCCCTCCTACTCCCTTTAGTTTAGCATGCCCTTATCCTTTTCTGCAGTATAAGGAAAACACTAAACTGTAAGCATATAAGCTTAGTAAGATCCTTACCTACCCACAAAAATCATGCGTCATGAATTGGACATAGAGAAAGTTAAACAACAACATATGGAAAGAAGATTCATATCACAAGAGTACTTCAACTTCATGCATGATAATTCAAGTAGACATAATATGAGATAAATGTCTTTGTGCATGAGGGATGTTCTTTTGAAAATATATATGTATAAGTACTTAAACATAACTCTCAACATAAGACCCGACATTGTACCACATTCATAATTTGCGCGCATCCCTTAAATAAATACGAGGTAGCTAATCCCGACCTACTAGAGAACTAGGCAACCTTCGGCCTAGGGGCAACGTAGGAGCCCATCCCAAGGACCTTTTTAAGGTCCGGTACAAGCCCATACAAAAGTAAAATAGCTTATCATGTTTCCTTTCTTTTCATAAAGAATGCTCTTAGCATTTTTAGGCATTCCATCATTCATAAGTCATGCATAACATAGGTATGCCCTAAAGGGCCTAAACAAAATCATGATACATAAAGCATAACATAAAGCATACATGAATAAGACCTAACATAATCATAAAGTAACATAGAACCATGCCAACATTATTATGTCATTTCATGAATCATGGAATATGTTCTTGATTTTTAAGCCAATAGAAAGCATACTTAGGGTTTTTAGCCTCCTCCTAAACCTAAAACTAGGACTTGGCCGAAACCTTCAAGCAACCGTATGTGACATAAAAATTATATAACCTTCATATAACACATATCATATCATAGGAAATCATTAGCAAGCATAGTTGGGGTTTTAACTTAATCCTAATCATAGTTTTAGGGCTTGGCCGAAACCTCAAGGGGCCTACTCTAAGATTTAAGCAACATAACACTCAAAGCAATTATACTACAGGTGAGAGGAGACTTACCTCTTTTGCTTGGTTACCACCAATCTATATACCCTTAAATTGAGAGCGATGAAGACCTCCTTGCTCTTAGGATCTCCTTTGTTCTTCTCGCCTTATAAGGGGTAATAAGTCTTCAAGAGATCTCCCTTGTGATGCTTTTTAGGGGAGAAACCCTAGATGAGATTTTTGGAAATGGGAGAGGGAGAGGGAGAGGGAGAGGGAGATTCGGTAGGGGTGGAAGGAGGAAGAAGAGGACAATTTATAATGTCTTTTGTCTCTTCACAAGTGCCTCTTCACCTTCTTCACATGGTGTCTCTTCACATCCCCTGCCCTTAACCACAATTTTCCTTTCCTCTCTAACAGCACACCCCTGCTGGGGCAACTGGTTATCACATGCATCATAAGACTTTTCTACCACCTAAGGTCCAAGGTTCAAACCTTGGCAAATGCTACTTTTTGGTTCTTTTCTCTTTTATTTATTTATTTATTTTGAAATGTCCACATAAGCCCATTAAGAATTATACTAGAATTCCACCTACAATCAATTAAGAATTATACTAATATTCATATTAGTGTTCATGTAAAAATTGAGAGGATTTTACGGGCGTAATATGGTGGGCATGGGGGAATCTTTCCCGATACTCGAATATTAGTCAACAATCGCCGTAGATAGGCCGGGCTAAAGTGATTGAGCTACTACGATTCCATGCCGACAAGGACTGGGGTCAAGAGCCTAAGTAGTAAGTGGAGGAATGCGATCCGGGCCAACGACAGATAGAAGGTCGGGCCCTTTTAGCAGTTTCTTCATGGACAGAGGGAATTGATCCCGGAGCAGAGCATTAACCGCAAGAGTCAGAGTTGTTGAATAGCAGTCAAGGAGCTTGAAAAGAGACCCGGATGGAATAGCGAGTGAATGTGGCTATTTCCAAGTGGGAAGCGGTGGACTAGACTGTGTTTCAAGTTCTTGATCCGGGTTAGAGAATAAGCCTAAGTCGTCAATTGAGTATAAGATTGAATACCTAGCTCTCATGTATGTGATTCCTCATAAGTATATATCATCATTCTACTTGACAGCAGCATGGAGCGAAGAAGGAGCGAACAAAGTGATGCGTGAGCTAATCTCACCGTACCATCAAGTATCAGCAATGCACTCATTGACTTGAATGCCAAGATCTTTCTCAGTTTAGAATTGAAAAGAGAAAATAGAGAAAGAAGGATTCCGGCTTAAACCTTCTTGACGGAAAGGAATTTCATAGCTACGAAAGATCTATCCCTATTACGTTACATAGAAGGAGCCATAACTCTGCCCCGGTAGTCTCTCATTCCTCCCTCTAACTGTGGAATCGTCTTGCATGTACTGAGATTGTTTTGGAGACATGGCCCAAGCCCGGTGAAGAAATGCTTCAAAGAGTGGAGAAAATAAGATACATGCACGCTTGATTGACTTTCAATTGTTTGAGTGGTCCATCCCCGTCTCACTTCCTCCTAAAGAAAAGAGTAGGATATCCTTGGGATCGGCGTATGTGGTTCCGGTCTTTTGTTGATAAAGTCATAGGCAAACCTCACCTCAAAAGTCCCTCCCAAGAGGAAGGAGAATAGTATGTCTGCTTACCCACCCCCATGGATAAAGACGCTGGGCAAAAAAAAACCCATGGATGGAAAGAGCCCTTCAAATTCCTTTCAAAGCTCATAGAAAGAAATTCATAAAGAAAGCCTATACGACCTGTGAACCAAAAGACTTTTGCACGACTGGACTATGCTATTTGAATTGGATATTGGATACCAGGAATAGGGCTTTCAATTGGACCCATCATTTGCGCGGGATTCATTACGACTCTACCCTAGTTGCTGGCATCTTCCGGGACAGGTACCCGTCCCACTGGTAGTGGCTGGTGTAAAGTAAGCAATCGTAGTCTGACTCTTATTTTAATTAAGGCGCTACTTCCACCATTGAAGACTTGCCGAGACCTGGAGACCTAACTCCAGGAATAAGGGATAATTTTCTTGGAGTATATGAGTTCCTTGCTGGGAAGTCAGAGCCCGACCATGATATACAAGGTCAGTTATGAAGTCCGAGCCTAGCGTCGTAGGCGCTTTCCTCTTGGATCCGAGTCTTAGAAATGCAAATATGTTATGTTCTTTATTGCTGCTCAGCTATCAGGATAGCACGTTGATCTATAAATAAAATAAGTATAATATCAACCTCGATAAGACCTATACTACTTGTGGGCTTGTGAGGATAAATGTGAACTAACAAAAAGGGAGTTGTCAACTTTTGGATCAAAAGTATCCTTGTTAAGAACTCCCACCTGCTTATGGGCAATGCCTGTTCTGTGGAAGGAAGTATTACAAGTTCCATTAGTGTGCAAAAGGTGTTAGGAAGGAAACTCGCCTTAATCAAGCATCTGTTCACTAGTTTTGACTATATTAGAAACTAGTAGTAGTAGAGGCATACTGACATACTTCTCATATTATTGTACAGTGAAGAAGATTATTAATAGTCGAGACGGTTACCATTTCCATTCTCAATATTGGCAAGATTGGAAGAAGACACTCCCAATGATTAGTCCTAATCTATTTCAACTTATTCTAGGTATGATTCAAGGTGATGCATGTATGTATCGTAAAAGCCATGAAGCTCTAGTTCAGTTTTCAAAAGGTGCTTATCAAAAGGAGTTCCTATTTCATCTATTCCAAGAGTGTCAAGAAAAAAGTCAAGTTTGGTTATTTGTAAGTGTACTTTTTCTATCCGGTTTACCTGGTAATTTACTACCTTTCTGTTATTTGTTTTTCTTTTTTCTGCATCCAGCAATTCAACTCCCCATTGTTAGCCAGCGGAAGAAATCTCTTGTAGCAAGAAATATGATGTCAGCAATCATCAATCCCTTCCTTCCAATTGAAGCGTCAACTTGCAAATCTACAGCTCGCCGTAACTTTAGTTAGGTCAAGCCTGCTTTCCCTATCTCTCTTCCCGAGTACAAAACATTGCATTGCTTGGAATTGATTAAGATCATAAGATTATAAAGGTCGATTGACTCACCCAATCCAAAGCATTCCTTTCCCAATTTAAGGTTATTGGTACTTAGAGGCTTTCTTTATTGAAATAATTTCGAAGTAACTGACGTATAAAACTTCCTTAACAACTTCTAAAAAAGACAAGCCAATTGATGAACTGCTCAATGACCCCTAGCCTGTAAGTCCGCAGTCAAGAGTCAACTTATGGCTTCTTTCTGGTTCAATCAACAGCTGTTTCAATCAAGATAAGATGAGAATGAGAGATTGATATCAGGGAGAGGAGTATTCAGATAAAAGGCGAAATCGCTCGCCCCCAGCGCTCCCGCCGCACCCCTCCCAAGGCCATCACAAGGGAGGTAAATCACGGTCCCCAGAGTAATTAATGCACAGTTGGGCCTAGAATTGATACACCAAACGCCCAGAGTTTTAATCTGGTGCGCCTCGCGCGACTCGAACCCAGGACCTTTTAGACAACACCCCCATGCACTAACCACTTCGGATCCCCATGGGGACGAGAGGGGTATTTGGGCATTCTAGCCAAATAGGTAAGCTGAGTTCCTTTGAGCGAGCTACTAAGATGCTTTTTGATAAATATGAATTCTTACATACGTATTTTGGTAAAATACCGAAAATTCTACAATATTCTTAAAATGATTCCAAGTCTGCTGGCCTCAGGAGCAGAATGGGATCAATCGGAAGCAAATTCCATTGGATGACATATCAAAGATGCTTTCTTGGATAAAAGATAAATCACAAATCAATGAAAAATTACCCCACTTAAAGTTAAATAAAACACTTAAAATTACAAAATCTATGAAATACTTGGAAGGCTCCTAGTTGTTCTGCAACTAGTCAGAGAATTTCTTAATAATCGTCTATTTAAGACGGCTGCGAAGAGAATTCATTTCCGACGAATCGTGATGTTTAAAGTCCATTGAAGCCTTCCTTCTGGGCGGGGTATTTCCCTGGGAAGGCGCAGGGGCACTTCGTGCTCCCCCAGGGATGAGAGTGGATATGGTAGATGTAGGTTGTCTGGATGGATGTTCACAACAAGTTGCCTCGCAACCTGCATATATGTATTAGATGCTCGCTCCAGATAATTGAACAAAAATAAATTAATGTCGAGTGATTGTTCCATGTTGATATGACAACATCGAAATACTTGAGCAGATATATAACCATGATTTCGTTTTATAATTATAATTTCATAGGGAGGAGAGAACATGGATTTGTTGTAAGTTGAGTATATTTTTCAGAATTTCTACAAGGTCATTCACATTTGTAGAACTACACGAGTTTAGTCACTTTGAGCTGGCATTATAATTGCATATTGATAAAAGGATTGACCACTATGACATGAGCTTCACCTTTGCAACAGACAACAAATTAAGTACCCGACATTTTACTTTTGTATATAGAGAATATCTAGCAGAATCAATGGGTAATACTATCATGCTTCCTAACAGAAACTAGTGTATATGAACACATTCAACGCAATGGAACTATGCAGTGTGTTGATTTCCAGATGTGTGCACTAGCGTGGATCACATGGATATGCACATATATGAAGAATATATGCACAAACAAGTGAGCTAATTATAAGAATATAAATACAAAGTGAGTTAAATTTGTTGTACCTCAGCTACAATTTCATCTTTGGTTATAGGTGTTCAGATCTCATTGTCAACTTTGATGTACCTCCACAAGGTCTAGGGGCAATATTTGGACATGTAAATTTAGTCTGTGTAATAATGTAATACATAACAGCTCAATTGAAAATCAGCAAAGAAAAACAAGTGTACATAGCATTCTCACGAATTATCTCCAGCAAAGATACAGTTAGTTTTCAACAAACAACAAAATAATAAGATGAAGTTAGACAGTTAATACAGTTAACAATTTGCATGTATTAACTAGTATATGAAGAACCGAAAATACAGGAGCAATACTATTCTAGTAAACCTTGCCCGAGAGGATGACAATTTCAAATTGGCCCCATGGTTCACCAATAGATACAGTCTGAATGGGCCATGTTTGAATCGGGCAAATTGCCAAAAAAAATTTCTAGTTTTACAACAAAATACTGCTTTCGACAAGCATTCTAAATCAGGCATCATGATGGATCTTCACAAAAACAGTACTCACACTAATGTGAATCCAAACATCCATATGATACGAAGACTTACGTGTGTAGGAAAAGTTTGCATGTTAAAAGACAATCTAATAGTCTACAACTATCTCAATGTAAGCTCCTCTAAAATGCACTGTGATATATTTGTATTAAAAATTTTAGATATTTTGACCTACGAACTCCATGTTAGTCATTGATTCTACAAAGAGAAATAGATAAATATTCTTGGAGATGCCATTAGTAAAAAAACACTATAAACATACAGGTTTCTCCCATCAATCTCTTTTTGTGACCATGCACATCTCAATTAAGGGAAATAACTCAAAGGTTTAATGATTATAAGCTTGTGTATTTGAAATATACGACACTCATCATTCAAAATCCTTTTATAGAATTAACTCTTAATAAAGTCCACATATCAATCTTACAAATACTGCAATAAAAATAAATTCATTTGATGGAGCTACAAACATCAGGAGATTGCACTCACAAGGCGAGCATTATCAAGACGCCTTGCCGCTGCTTGATATTCCTTCATTTTTTCTTGCTTTGTCTATTGAAATGCATAGAACAATTTTAAAAGATTGAAATATAGTACAACCAAGCTTATGGATTGCGCTTGCATAGATGTAAATGGTAAGTAATTAATAAGAACGAGAAGTCTTATATACGATTTCCTGGGATTGGCATAAGAACAAGAAATGTAAATTGGCAGTTCAAGAATATTCTTCTAAATATAGTGAGAGACAGTAGCTCAACACCAATTCACATAAAATATAATTCAGAAAGTTATAATCATAAATAACAACAACGACAACGAAACATTATCCCACTAGGTGAGATCGGTTATATGGATCCTTTTACATTGATGGGCTCTACCCCCTACTATATCATCATAAATAACAAATTTCAAAATATTTAACAAGAGAAATCCTCATTGGAATATACATTATAGCAAGTCGCGTCCATAATGCAGATGTAGGTATAGTATATTATACTAGAAAGTATATTCTAAAACCGCACACCAAACAAATGAGTCAAAGCATGAGATGGTGTTGGTTGTGATTTATTACAACAAATAAAGATGCCATAATTATGCTAAACAGTATCTGAGAAATGCATGATCTAAATCTGCAAACAACTTGATCATCTAGATTACATAGGTATTTTGATAAAGGTTTCCTTCCAATTAGCAATAGCTAAGTCTTTATAGAACGTTTCCTTGAAGTCCGTCGCTTAGGATATAAATAATAAAAAGAAAACAAATGAATGCAATGACCAGAACTAGTATAGGCATAACCAAACAAAAACGAAACATATATATTAATTCTACCAGATCAAATACCATGACATAAAGGTAATCATCTATTTCCAGAGGATATTGCATTCTTCCCAAAATACCCATATTTCTCCATTCATTATGATTTTTCATAAACACTACAACACTCTGAAAATGTTATAAACAAATGGACCTTTAGTCTTTATTCTTCTTTCCTATCCCATGTTGTTGGTAGGTGCAACATCTTTGAGATGGTGAGAGGATGTGAGATTGTGATTGAGATATTGACAACAGCAGCTTCTAAGGTCACAAGAGGATACACAATCTATTCACGATTGACATATGAGAGGATGGGATCATCAAGTGAGGGGTTAAATAATTAGTTTATATTTATAATTTGTATCAATAATTGGGCGACAATCAAGAGGGTGTCCCTTATTTTAATTATCATTTGATGCCCCATGTTGAAATTCATCTATTTTTCCATTACCAGAGTAGTGCAATATTGTCATAGAAGCTTTGGCTAAAACTTCTCCAAATTGAACAAATTTGATTCAACATTGGTTAAAGTTGCTCTAATATGATCAAAATTGCTCTAACATTGGTTAAAACTGCTTCAATGCTGTCAAATCTACTCCCACGCTCATCACCTTTGCTCCGACGTTGGCCAAAATAGCTTTAATGTTTGTAAAAACTGCTATTTGTCAAAAGTGCTCCAATTTGTATGAGTTTTGGCCAAAAACTCCTACTTTTATATCATGAAAATAAATAAATGTATATAATAAATATTCATGATAATAAGAATATAGGAAAATAAGAACTAAATAGAGTAAGAATTTTGATTTAATTTAACTTAAATGATAATAATAATAATAATATGACAAATAATAAGGAAAATAAAAGAATATAACTATATAGAAATAATTGGAATTTTTTTCCAAAATTTTAGCAAATTTTCTAGATTTTTTTTTAAGGGAGTTAAGAATATTTTAATCGGGTAATTCAGTTAGGGCTTAGTAAAGTTTGTTTGTTTAAATAGCGTAGGTATGCAAGTCGTTAGGTTGCTTGGGACCGGAACGGAGCGAAGTCTTGCTCAGCGCCAGCCACTCACCCAAACTCGATTCATAAGTTCAAGTTCCGTACCACCCATACGGTCGGGGCTTCATTCGTGGTCCGATTAATAGAAGTGACCATCCAAGTACAGACTATAATAGTCAGACATGCAAGCAAGGATAACGATGAAAGGAAAACAAACTTTATTAAGCCCTAACTGAATTACCAAATTAAAAAATTCTTACCTGCCTTAAATAAAATCTAGAAAATTCCCCAAAAATTTGGAAAAAATTCCAATTATTTCTATATAGTTATATTCTTTAATTTTCCTTATTATTTGTCATAATATTATTATTATTATTATTTATATTATCATATAAGTTAAATTAAATCAAAATTCTTAATCTATTTAGTTCATATTTTCCTATATTCTTATTATCCTGTATATTTATTATATACATTTATTTATTTTCATGATATAAAAGTAACAGTTTTTTGCCAAAACTCATACAAATTGGAGCACTTTTGACAAATAGCAGTTTTTACAAACATTGAAGCTATTTTGGCCAACGTCGGATGAAAGGTGATGAGCGTTGGAGAAGTTTTGATAACATTGAAGCAATTTTAACCAATGTTAGAGCTATTTTGATCATGTTATAGCAACTTTAACCAATGTTGAATCAAATTTGTTAAATTTGGAGCAGTTTTAGCCAAAGCTTCTATGATAATATTGCACTACTCTGGTAATGGAAAAATAGATGAATTTCAACATGGGGCATCAAATGATTATTAAAATAAGGGGCACTCTCTTGATTGTCGCCCAATTATTGATACAAAATATAAATATAAACTAATTATTTAATCCCTCACTTGATGATCCCATCCTCTCATATGTCAATCGTGAATAGATTGTGTATCCTCTTGTGACCTTAGAATCTGCTCCTGCCAATATCTGAATCACGATCTCACATCCTCTCACCATCTCAAAGATGTTGCGCCTACCAACAACATGGGATAGGAAAGAAGAGTAAAGGTCCATTTGTTTCAGAGATAACATTTTCAGAGTGTTGTAGTGTTTATGGAAAATCATTATGAATGGAAAAATGTGGGCATTTTGGGAAGAATGCAATATCCTCTGGAAATAGATGTTTACCTTTATGTCATAATATTTGATATGGTAGAATTAATATATATGTTTCATTTTTGTTTGGTTATGCCTATACTAGTCATGATCATTGCATTCATTTGTTTTCTTATTATTATTTATATCATAAGCGACGGACTTCAAGGAAAGGTTCTATAAAGACTTAGCTGGTGCTAATTGGAAGGAAACCTTTATCAAAATACCTATGTAATCTAGATGATCAAGTTGCTTGCAGATTTAGATCATGCATTTCTCAGATATTGTTTAGCATAATTATGACATTTGTTATTTATGGTGATATAGTAGGGGATAAAGCCCATCAATGTAGAAGGATCCATATAACCGATCTCGCCTAGTGGGATAATGTTTCGTTGTCGTTGTTGTTATTTATGATTATAACTTTTTGAATTGTATTTCATGTGAATTGGTGCTGAGCTACTGTATCTCATTATATTTAGAAGAATATTCTTTAATTGCCTATTTACATTTTCTGTTCTTATGCCAATCCCAAAAATCGTATATAAGGCTTCTCGTTCTTATTAATTACTTACCATTTAGCTCTATGCAAGTGCAGGTCATAAGCTTGGTTGTACTATATTTCAATCTTTTAAAATTTCTCTATGCATTTCAAAAGGGAATGCAAGAAAAAATGAAGGAATATCGGGCAGTGGCAAGGCGTCTTGATAATGCTCGCCTTGTGAGTACAATCTCCTGATGTTTGTTGCTCCATCAAATGAATTTATTTTTATTGCAGTATTTGAAAGAATGATTTGTGGACTTTATTAAGAGTTAATTCTACAAAAGGATTTTGAATGATGAGTGTCGTTATTTCAAATACACCGGCTTATAAACCTTAAGCCTTTGAGTTATTTGCCTTAATTGTCATGTATATGCTCACAAGAAGAGATTGATGGGAGAAACCTGTATGTTTATTGTGTTTATTTACTAATGACATCTCCAAGAATATTGATCTATTTCTCTTAGTAGAATCATTGACTAACATGGAGTTTGTAGGTTAAAATATCTAAATTTCTAATGCAAAGATATCGTAGTCTATTTTAGAGCAGCCTACATTGAGATAGTTGTAGACTAAAAGATTTTCTTTTAACATGCAAACTTCTCCTACACACGCAAGTCTTCGTATCTTATGGATGTTTGGATTAACTTTAATGTGAGTACTGTTTTTGTGAATATCCA
>JAGFNQ010001036.1:174447-240176 GCA_024364735.1 Boesenbergia rotunda
CATGTGTCGATGTGAGTGTGCTTCGTTTCCTTACGTTCTCTTTATGATTGGTCCTTCCTGACCTCGCTTCGTGGTTGTCCACTAGTCTAAAGCTAAGATCGCACCCTTGAGTTGAGTTCACTCCATTATCCATTATAAGATAAGGATCGGTCTACCCCTTCGCCTTTCGTCTCAGCTCTTCGCCCCATGCACTCCTCTGTACCTGAGCCCCATGCCTTTGTTGGGTTTCTTTCCTTGCATCTTTGTTCCCGTGTTGTACCTTCGCCTTTCTTCCGTTCACTGCTCTGCCGACTGAAAGGAGAAGTTTAAGAACGGGTACGGAAAGACTGAAGACTGATATACGCTGGTGCGTGCCCTGGTACCCCTCTGAGTTCAGGTTCTGGTTCGTAGAGTTCAGGTTCTGGTTCATATTCATTTTTTGTTCAATGAGTGAATGGAACTTCTTTTCCAACTTCTTATGCTCGACCATAGGGTTCAAGGATAGGAACGAGCGACAGCGTTGTAGAGACTGAATTATTGAGGAACAAGCGACAGCGACATACTCGAGCGATAGCGAGAGGAACGAGTTATAAAGTCTTTGTCTTCGACATGTGAATTTTCCTGACTTAAGTTTTTAAGAGTGGTCGGCTCAGGTTAGGGCAAAGGAGAGGAAGTACACGTTCTAGACTTAACACTAAAAGAAGTACGCAGAAGGTACTTTATTTTACCAAACTACTACTGTTAATGGAAAGAAAAGTACTCTCCAAGTCAAGGACTCTTTCTAAGATCCCATTAAGCAGTCGAATCCTTTCTGCACGTCACTATCACTCGCAGCAAGAGTCGTGCACGTTACTGGGTTCGTTCGTCGCTATCGCTCATGCGTTGCACTCGTACCTTGTCTTCAACTATCGTATCGGTCGCAGTCGGATCCCCCACTATACTGGGAATGCTTTCAAGGTTCACATCCTTTTCTATTTCTCAGTTCGGGAAGGAACTCAGCTGACTGGGATGCACTGAGCAAGTGGAATTCTTTACGGAAGTGGACTGAGACGAGGGATCATGACTAGTGCCATGCAGCAGGGAGGAGCGTAGCGAGCAAGGAGAAGGACAGGCGAAGGGCCCGGGTCAAGATAGTCATGGTGCCATAGAACAGAATAGAGCGGACAATCACTATCTCCAGCTCTTAAGAAGGATCATTCTACCGAGCTAAGCATAGGAGAGAAGTGGAGTGAGTTTATTTTAGTAGCTCTAGGTGGACCTCTGATCCTGGCTTGAATCGGGGTCCTCTATTGGTTGTGGTGAATAATGGGCTTGAGGTAGGGTCGTGAGTCGGGTCTTCTTGGCTCATATGCTAGTCTCTGTCTCCGATCCTTTCATTCCTCTTTCAGACTCTGTCTACGTGGGTAGGATCAGACCAAAGAGAGGGTGACTGAAGCTGAGCTGGGTGTGAATGGGGGAATCTTTCCCGTTACTCGGATATTAGTCAACTATCGCCGTAGATAGGCCGGGATAAAGTGATTGCGCTACTACGATTCCATGCCGACAAGGACCGGGGTCAAGAGCCTAAGTAGTAAGTGGAGGAATGCGATCCGGGCCAACGACAGATAGAAGGTCGGGCTCTATTAGCAGTTTCTTCATGAACAGAGGGAATTGATCCCGTAGCAGAGCATTAACCGCAAGATTCAGAGTTGCTGAATAGCAGTCAAGGAGCGAGAAAAGAGACCCCGATCGAATAGCGAGTGAATGTGGCTATTTCCAAGTGGGAAGCGGTGGACTAGACTATGTTTCAAGTTCTTGATCCGGGTTAGAGAATAAGCCTAAGTCATCAATTGAGTATAAGATTTAATACCTAGCTCTCAAGTATGTGATTCCTAAGTATATATCATCATTCTACTTGACAGCAGCATGGAGCGAAGGAGCAAACAAAGTGATGCGTGAGCTAATCTCACCGTACCATCAAGTATCAGCAATGCACTCATTGACTAGAATGCCAAGATCTTTCTCAGTTTAGAATTAAAAAGAGAAAATAGAGAAAGAAGGGTTCCGGCTTACACCTTGACGGAAAGGAATTTCATAGCTACGAAAGATCTATCCCTATCCCGTTACTTAGAAGGAGCCATAACTCTGCCCCGGTAGTCTCTCATTCCTCCCTCTAACTGTGGAATCGTCTTGTATGTACTGAGATTGTTTTGGAGACATGGTCCAAGCCCGGTGAAGAAATGCTTCAAAAAGTGTGAGAAAATAAGATAAATGCATGCTTGATTAACTTTCAATTGTTTGAGTGGTCCATCCCCGTCTCACTTCCTCCTAAAGAAAAGATTCTTATCTGACTCTTCGCCCCCTCTTCCGTGGATTCATTCTAGAAAGTGGCGGATATGCGACAGAGGTATAACTCCGGAAAGCCATACGAACATTTCTCTGTCACTTTCACTCCTGAAACTCTCTCACTCCTTAACTCAAGGGGGAAGAGAGTGGACGAAAGAAACTCTGAATCTCTAACATCTCGGTATTCTTTCACCTCAGGGAAATAGAGACTCCAAAGAAAGATATAGAATTGAATGAAGGGAGTGCTTATCCAATCCCTTTATTGTTTAATGATTGGAATCAAAGTCAAAGAGGGGGGAGGATGAATGGACTGTCAATCTCATTCTATGACCACCTTTCTTACTGCCAAACATCAATGACAGACCTTCAGCGTACGATTGATCATTTAGCAGATTAGCGATCTCAAGGCCGACTAAGACTTATTTATTTCATACCGAAGGCACACTAGCTATCTTTACCGCTGCCCTCCGACAAAGGGGAACTTTAATGACAAATCGAACGTTTTCTCGCAAAACGTAAACTATCTTGGTTGGCAGTGGCCTTTCTCTTCAAGAGTAGGATATCCTCGGGGTTGGCGAATGTGGTTCCGATCTTTTGTTGATAAAGTCATAGGCCAACCTCACCTCAAAAGTCCCTCCCAAGAGGAAGGAGAATAGTATATCTGCTTACCCACGCCCATAGATAAAGACCCTCGGCAAAAAAAAAAAACCCATGGATGGAAAGAACCCTTCAAATTCCTTTCAAAGCTCATAGAAAGAAATTCATAAAGAAAGCCTGTACGACCTCTTGAGTTGGAGTTCTTCATTTTCCCCAGTCTTTTTTTCAAATCTTTATTTTCCAGCTCTAAAAGGTCAATCTTGAGTTGGAGTTCTTCATTTTCCGTATCAACTTCCAATTTGTCAGCACTATGTGCTCTAAGCATTTCTACTTCCTTGGCAGGGAATTCTTTCTTCAGAGTTTCTATCTGGATGTCTGCCAATAATTTTGTGCTGGCCACCCCTTGTTTTAGTCTTTCTATTTCTGCTCTAGCCCATGTAATATAATTTTGCTGTTCTTGAATCAAATTAGTGGGGGAGAAAGGAGCTGGGACTGACCTTTCAACGGGAATACTCATGTCAAAGTAGTTTCTGGTGCACATGCCACAAGAAGTTATCTTGCAAGTACTGCAATGCATACGGTGCCTTTGCATGGTCTCTCTTTTGCAACAGGTACATTTTTTATAGGGAGGTTGTATTTCCCCATTAATTTCCCATATATGATTATAATCATGTTGTACCTTGGGAATTTTGACCATTGGCTGTCATCCTTCTGTTTTCCCTATCATATAGGAGTTTGTTTGTTCTATGAAAACAAATAAGAACTCATGGTTTAGGATGGTGTTCACCTGATGTTCTTCTCCTTCAGAGATACTGTAAATAGCGTCTGAAGGTTCACCTCCTTCTTGTACCGAAAGTATTTCATATTCATCAGGTATTTCGAGCCCTTCAAATAAAGCTCCTCTTTTTGTGTTCTTGTATTCCTTTGGGCAGTCTCGGGCAAAATGGCCGTCTTCTCCACATAAGAAACATTTGCATTTTTTGTTGCGAAGTAGGTGCTTCTTCTTTTCTATTCTGGCATGAGTTTGATGAGGTTTACCTTTGTAGGTAGTGGATCTTCGAAGCCCATATTTCTTTTTAGGGTCTTTGTAGTACCCTGGAATAGGCATTTGACTGTAAAATGATAAATCCTTGAGAGATCTGCTAAAGGCAGCTTTCTTGCATTCTTCCTCTAGGTATTTATAGGTAAATAATACCCTAGGGTGTACCCCTGTGGTATTCCCTTGATATTTTGCTTCAAATGCTGCTTTGATTCTTCGTCCCAATTCTCCAGGAAGTTTTAGCCAAAATTTTTCAAATAGCTCTGGCCCAGTAAAAAGTCTTGCTGTTTTTGCAGCAAGATTCATATAATCAGTCATGAAGGGAATGAGATCTTTTACCTGAGGACAGGTGAGTCGTTCCAGATCTCTATAAGCCCTATCTTGCATATTAGTGGATCCTTGGAATGGGTCTTCTAATAAGAATACTCTTCGTATTTGAGAAATTATATTTTGAGTGTCATTCCTTCCATCACTGGCGTTGATAAGTTCCTGATATTCATTGGGATATGTCATTCGCCACTGGATCCATGTTAACCTTTCTGTTTCACCAAGTAAGTTTTCAATATACTCTGCTTTGTCCTGCGGATCAGTAAAATTTTGTAGAGCTACTATATTCTTTGTGATAGCCTCCCATCTGAGGAAAACATCTTCCACGCGATGCAGCTGAGGAGGGAGTGTTAAAATAGCTCCAGTTTGTTGTTATGCGATTGGTATGTTCCACCATTCGGAGTTCTCATTGCGTTTAAAATGCCTTCTAGTGTCTGGTGGTATTGCGACACTAATTGGTTCTTCCTTAAAGGTCCTGTTGGGAGGATATCCCACAGGGTTCATTGTGACATCTTCTGGTGGCCTATAGTTGGATGCAGCTTCTTGAAAGTAAATCTGCTCTTGTAATTGTTGTAGCCTGGGATAGTCAAAAACCCAATCTTCTTTGGGAATCCCGGAAGAACTTGCTGTATTAGTTGTGGCAGCAAATATATTATGCTCATTTCCACCACCTTCTGCGAACGGATTGATAAATTCGTCCTCAGAGGTAGGAGATATAGGTTTCTCCTGTAAAGCTAGATACTGCAAATAGTCAAGATAATCATCATTGGAGTTATCATCATCAGTGAAAACACATAAGAAATGCGTAGAATTTTTGGAAGATGATGATGCAGAGGAGGATTGAGCCTTTATACTGTCCTGCTTTATGTTATCTAGCTCTTGTTGTAATTCCCTTCTATATTGTCTGGAGTTTCGAAGCATTCTTTCAGTAGTTGCTATGTAGTATTGCATGTTGGGTGGTCCGTCAAGGATCTGTTGATAGGCTTCTTCTCATAGAATTTATGTTGAGCAATCCTGTATTCTCTTGCTTCTTTTTCAGTTTGAAGGATACCTTTGCCTTTATCCTTGAAGGTAGAATCCTCTGATTTCATTCTCTCAATAAGATGTGGCACAGCTTCCTTTGCTGGTGCTACATAAAATTCATATTCTTCAGCATACACCTCGTCGCTGCAACAGTAATGACAGCCGGTACATTGAGGATTTGCTGTAGTTTTGGAACAAATATGCCTTGTTGTTGTGGAGCCAAAACCAGAACACCCGCGAGGAGTGGAACTCAAATTCTAACGTTGGGAGTGTCAACGGTCGAATTTGGCTGGCACCAGTCGACTGCCCTGGGGGCAGTCGACTGGATGCGAGAAATCAGCCCCGAGTCCTATTTAAAGAGGACTTCGTGGTGGCTGAGTTTCTTGACGAAACTCACTTGGGAAAAATGTCTTAGTAGTCTATTGTGTTCACAAAGCGTCCAAGGTGTTGTGGTGAAGTTTCTCCACCCACAAGGAGCGACACGTGATAGCCGGAGGTTATCCGGGGCGTGATCCACCGATGGATTTTTGGATTAGTCACCCGGCCGGGGTGGATACCAACTAAATATGGTTTGTTAGCGTTGGTTGTTTTGTTTATTGTATATTCCGCTGTGCTACTAACAACGCAGGTTAAAGGGGGTTCGAAAAATCGCTATTCACCCCCCCTTCTAGCGGACAGCAACGATCTTACAATTGGTATTAGAGCGAAGTACCGCTCTTGATCGGACTAACCGCCAAGGGAGCATACGCTAGAAGAAATGGAAGGTGAAGGACCACTTGGGGACGAGATCTACACACCTCCGGCCTACAACAATGAAGATTTTGCATATTGGACGGCGAGGATCGAGACGTGGTTCAGAATGGATTGGGCATGCCGAATTGCGCTTGAAGAGCCCTTCGAAGTTCCAAAGGACAAGCACGGGAAGAAGCTTCGTCCTAGATATTGTGACAAAGAGCGACAAGAAAAATTCCGGGTCAATGAGAAGGTAACAAATATTTTGGTTGATATATTACCTAACGACATCTTGAGTTGTGTAGGGTCATATCAAAGTGCATGTGAATTATGGAGCAAGGTGAAAGAGTATCATGAGACTCCTACAAAAATTCAAGAGCCTAAGGAGAAAATCCCCGTAATTCAAGAAGAGGAAGAAGAAAGTAAAGAATCGTCGACCTCCTCAAGAGAAGAAGAGGAAGAGGTCTCCACCTCAAGGACTGAAGGGGAGGAGAGATCCACTTCCATGCCGGATCAAGAGGAGGCATCCACATCATCAAAAGTTGAAGAAGTCTCAACCTCCACCAAAGCAAGGAACAAAGATCACATTATATGCTTTGGTTGCAACGAAAAGGGACACTATAAGGACAAGTGCCCGAAAGGTAAAAAGGAGATAAAATCTAAACTCTTTTCAATTCATTTAAATTCCGACAAGGGGTGTAGGAATGATGAAGCTCAAAAGAAAAGGAAGAAGATTCGATGCTTTACGTGTGGTGAGCTAGGGCACTACCACACTAAGTGCCCAAGGAGTAAAGAGTTCAAGAAAATGAAGCACTTGAGAAGATGGGAGAAAGAGGAAAGAAAGAAGAAAAGAAGCCCATATCATGGAGGGACTACAAGGGTAAGGGAGGTAATCCCTAATCTTAAATCTAAATGCAATTCAAATTCAAGTTCCTTTATGCATGCTAAAACTAGTGAAAATTGCTCATCCATGCATGCTAGGATAAATGAAAAGTACTTAATGGTGCATAATTTTGGTTTCAAGTATCATGATAGGAATAGGGTTAACAAGGTAGATCAAAACCCTAGGAAGGTCATACATCATGAACAATCAAAGACCTTTAGACCTAAGGACCATGGCACTAATCCCAAGAAGGGGAGGAATGTGCCTAGAAAGGAGGGTATGTCTAGGAATATCCAAAATGGGCATGTGGATTCTAGGTTTAGGAACCTAGAAAGGGAGAATCAAATTTTAAGGGAAAAGCTTGAGAGGTTAGAGAAAACCCTAGAGAGATTCACTATTGGATCTAAGGGTTTGGATATGGTGTTGGGTGGTCTAAAACCCAACAATGATAGATCGGGTCTAGGATACCGATCTAGGGTCTCCCATGCCAAGGAAAAGAGATATGCTAGGGTAGCATATGATTATGGCAAGAAGGGGGAGTGCAAGAATGGCAAGGGAATGCCATCAAAAGAAAAGGAAAAGGTCTTAACTAAGGACAAGGGGTCCAAGGTTAAGAGGGTTGAGTTCGTAGGTCAAGAGTCACCGGAGGTTCACCGGTGTGGTTTAGCATTTGTTGAGTCACCTAGGGAGATGGCTAGGGCTAAGAGCTCAAGGGAGAGCTCTAGAAGCCTTTGGGATATATGGTGAATTGACCTTAGGAGGGGGTGCTCCTAGTGGTCTAGATGGACCATAGAGTGTGCCAAAAGAATTGGAGACGGACTTGAGTCTCAATTCTTGGGTTTTGGCACGGTGTTTTTGAGTTTCATGCATGAAAATATGACATTAGGGTCATATTGCATGAAAATTGGTTTTTGGTGTGTAATTGCCATGTAAATCAATGCTAGGGATACATTGTGGGGTGACATGGGCAAAGGCATCAAGAGGAAACCAAAACTAGGACTTTAGATCAAGATTTGATTGAAGTTTTTGGCTAGTTTTGGATTTTGTGTCAAACTTGGGAAACCCTTGCCTTTGTTGCCAAGTTAGGACCTGCTCTTTTGCAAGTTCACCCGTCGTTCCCCGGTCGACTTATCACAAAAGATTATGATTCGAAAATAGAGGAGAATTTAGCTAATCAATCGCTACATCAATAGAAGGGTTCACTATAACTGATCAACAGTTGTAATTCGTTATATTTTCCGAAGAACTATTAGTAAGGCGAATATCCGCAACAGCCGTTCTACCCATCAGAAGAAGCGCAGGAGCAGCTGGATATGATGTTGCTATTGACAAAGCATACGTCATAAAATCTAAGGATAGGCAGCTCCTAACTACAGGAATTTGCATTCAGGTCCCTCAAAGAGTCTACGCACGATTAGCTTCCCGATCCAGCAACCGACACAAGTTCTACTTCGAAGATTTCCCTGTAAGATCTCAGAGCTTGTAATTCCTAAACTTTTAATTCAAGTCTTTGCATTTCCAAGTTCTTTTTGCAATTATCTTGGTTTTAAGTTTGGAGGGCTTCCGTATCGTTTATGGTATCAGAGCGAAGTTATGGCTGAGTAGAAATTTTACCAAGATATTCCTGGGGAAAGGTCCCTGAGTAATTGTTTGTACCTCTTCTTCATCTTCTTCTTCGATATTTACCGGGTCAAGGATATAGACTCCTGCCTGATAGTCTTGTAATTGCTTTCTGAGATCATGATTTTCCAGTTCCAGAGCTTCAATTCTTAAGCGGAATTCTTCATTTTCTGTATCCACTTCAAGTTTATCTGCAGAGGCATTTCTAATTAGATCTTCTTCTCTTGCCTTGTATTCTTTCTCTAATTGCTCCATCTGCAATTTGGCCAATAACTTGCTGGATTCCACTTCTTGCTTTAGTCGTTCTATTTCAGCTTCTGCCCAATTGGAGTATACTTGATGTTCCTTTATAAGACTCATGGGATTGTAAGGAATAGCTGCTTCACGCTGCACTGGAATTGTTACATCAAAATAATTGTCAGTGCACATACCACAAGATGTTATTTTGCAGCTTGTACAATGCATCCTATGTTTTCTCATGGTCTCCCTTCTGCAACAGTGGCATCTTTCATATGAAGGGGGTACTTCATCATTTATTAACCAGATATGTTGGCAATCATGTTGTTCCTTTGTAACTCGGACCATGGGCTGCCAGCCTCCAGTCTTGCCTATCATATAACAATTTCTTTGTTCAATAAAAACATATAGATATTCATGAGCCAATACCTGTGTTGGCCTTCTCCTTCAGAGATACTGTAAATAGCATCTGATTGATCCTCCCCTTCTTGTACTGACATAATTTCAAAGTCTTCGGGAAGCTCTAATCCTTCAAACATTGCTACTCTTCGCACATTTTTGTATTCTTTAGGGCAATCTCTAGCAAAATGCCCTTCTTCACCGCATAGGAAGCATTTGCATTTTTTGTTACGGATTAAATGCTTTTTCTTCTCAATCCGAGCGTGAGATTCATGTGGTTTGCCCTTGTAGGTGGTAGATTTTCTAACACCAAATCTCCTTCCTGGCTTTTGATAATACCCTGGGATGGGTATTTGTTCGCAGAATGATAGATCCTTGAGGGATCTACTGAAAGCTGCTCTTTTGCATTCTTCTTCAAGGTACCTGTAAATAAATATTATACGAGGGTGAACCCCTATAGTATTGCCTTGGTACCTTTCTTCAAAAGCTGTTTTGACTCTTCTTCCAAGATCTCCAGGCAGCTTTAACCAGAATTTTTCTGATAACTCCGATCCAGTGAATAGCCTTCCTGTCTTGGCTGCCAGGTTCATATAATCGATCATGAATGGGATTATATCTTTTACCTGGGTACAGGAAATTCGTTCCAGATCTTGGTATGCCCTGTCTTGTATATCTGTTGATCCTTGAAAGGGATCTTCCAAGAGAAATATTCTTCTGATTTGGGAAATTATATTTTGTGTTCCATTTCTCCCATCAGCAGAATTAACTAGTTTTTGGTACTCAGCAGGATACGCCATTCTCCATTGAATCCACGTTAACCTTTCTGTTTCTCCGAGTAGATTTTCAATAAAATCTACTTTGTCCTGCACATCCGAAAAATTTTGTAAAGCAACAATATTCTTTGTTATACCTTCCCATCGTAGGAGGACATCATCAATTTTTCCCAGCTGGGTGGGTAATGTTAGAATTGCACCGGTTTGCTGGTGAGCAGTTGGCAAGTTCCACCATTCAGAAGTATCTCTTCCAGTAAACCTTCTAGGTCTGGTAGATGGCTCTGGTGCATAGCTCACTGGTTCCATTTTAGGGCCTGGTGGTTTTGAGGGAAAGCCAACAGGATTCATCGTCTCATCCGCAGGTGGCCTGTATTGAGTATTTGCTTCCTGCGAATATACTTGTTCACTAAGAGCCCTTAACTGTGGATAATCACTAATCCAGTCTTCAGAAGCTACTACAAGTAGTTCATCAAAGGTTTCAGATGGTTGTTCTTCCTGTATTTGCTTCTCATAATACCCCCTGAGTCTGGAAATAGTAGGGTTGTCTTTATTAAGGGTTATAGGCCAGTGTTCCCGTATTGGAGCAATGTATTCTTTTGATTCTTCATCACAGTCATCATCATCATCCCATGATGGCTTGGTTGCAGGGACAAAGGGTTGTACAGGTGGTGTTGCATAATTAACATAATAATCATACTTGCCACTGGGTTCCCCCAGAGTATCCCACCTGTTTTTGTCGTCTGGTACAGTTGGTGTGGCGATGTTCTCTCTCCCACCACCTTCCGCAAAAGGATTGGTAAAATCATCCGCTTGCGTATCGGGTGCTGCCAAGTATTGTAAATAATTGAGATAATCATCATCAGTATTGTTGAAGGTACATAAGAAATTGGTGGATGAGGATGATGTATCTTCAAGTTGTTGTTGTAAATGCTGTCTGTATGTTCGTGAATTTTGTAGTAGTCTCCTTGTTTGAGCAAAGGATGAGGAGAGGCTTGGTGGGCCTTCTATGAGGTTGAGGTAGGCTTCTTCCTCATAGAATTTGTGCTGGTCCACTTGGTAGTCTCTGGCCTTCTTGCTGAACTCTGCTAACTCCTCTTCAGGAGTTTGTAACTGTTTGCCCTTTTGATTGGGTGCAATATGGTAGTAATACTCCTTTGCACCATCATCATTACTGCAATAATAACAGCCCGAGCATTGAGGATTAGTTTTATGTCGAGAACAGACCTGTGTATTGGTTGAACCAAAACCTAGTCTGCCCCTTTCTGTTGGTTGTAATGTCTCAACCTCGCGAACTTGTGGAGTGGCTATGTACTCCAGAATGAGTTGGGCTATATATTGTCCTCCTTCAAAATAAATGTCATCATTGGTGGTGTTGAATGCTAGGATTTTGACTTCTCCTCTATAGTCTGTATCAATGACCCCTCCCATAATGATAATTCCACTTAATGCGATGCTGGATCGGGAAGCTAATCGTGCGTAGACTCTTTGAGGGACCTGAATGCAAATTCCTGTAGTTAGGAGCTGCCTTTCCTTAGATTTTATGACGTATGCTTTGTCAATAGCAACATCATATCCAGCTGCTCCTGCGCTTCTTCTGATGGGTAGAACAGCTGTTGCGGATATTCGCCTTACTAATAGTTCTTCGGAAAATATTCTTTCTTCAGTAAGTACAGCAACAATGTGGTTGGTGATTTCTTCCTCATCAGACATTTTCTCTTTGTCTCGTGAGTTATATGTTGGATGATTTGCCAAGGCCGCTACCTGATAATTATTAAAACTGATTGAAATCCTTCCATCAAGCAGGTTCCGCGTGTTTACCTCTGTCGGCTGTATGGGTGTATGGACTGTGGATGGTCTGATCATCCAGTTTTGTCCTGCAATGTCTTTGTATTGTAGCTTCTCCCAGGCAGTGCCCTTACACCATGGCTGGCCAAGTAATCTACAACATTTTGTACTTCGTATGCAAATCCAACATTAGGGGTGTTGGATAGCCTTCCAACCAGTCCTCTGGTAACAAGGATATTAGCTTCACCGTTTTGCCAGTTGTCATAGCCCCTTGCTAAGAATGATACCTGTATGTTTCTGTAAAAATCAGGAATAGTAAGCATGGTGTTAGGTATGACATATACCAGCTGTGTTCCTCGTGTGAGATCAATCTCCATGGTGGCGAAGATTGACTGATCTCCTTGCCAGCGGTTATCACGGAATACTACAAGTAATAGAGTCCCTTCCTCCTGTCTGTGGAGAATTTGAACACGAACTTGTATGACGCCCATATGTAAGAACCGCATATTGCTTCTCTGTAATTGCTGGAAGCTTTCCTCTTGAATAAAGGCTCTGTCAACTTGATTGTTTGTGACAAGAATTGCCTCCTCTGATCTGTGGACATAGACACGATGATGAGCATCATCCCGTCGAGAGTGATATAGTACCTCAGCAGGTACTATGGAAGCTCGCTGTTGCATCGATAATTGTAGTTGGACTTGGGGATCCAATTGCTGTTCAAGAGTATAATTGTAGGGTCCTTGTCCCCTAATCAGCCTTGTTGCTCTTCGCAGGGCTCTTTGAGCGTTGTACCTCCGTCTTTGGTTTTGTTGATAATCACGTATTTGATCTTCAAATAATGGCATGATTTCTGTATTTGTTGTAACTGGAGGATTTTGTGTTCTTGTTGCCATTACTTTTGTTGCTTCTGAACTTCTTTAGAATATCGTAAGGATCTTTGAATACCAGAAGCTTGCCCTTCCCTTCTTTTGGTTTTTCCTGAACAGATAAAGTTTTAATTTTATCTGTTAGGTTTTGAATTACCTCGTCAGGTAAAGATGCTGGAGCAGTTGCTTTTGCTTCTAGTTTCTTGATTCTCTCCTCAAGACTTTCAAGCTTCTCAAGGATAGTAACTAACAGCTGAATTTGTGTGTTTGCTTGCTTGATTGAGGCAATTGTTCCTGCCAACGGACCTTTAAATTCGGAAGGTCTAACGAAGCCAAGCGCTGGTGCTTCAATATTTTCTGTAGCTTGAAGTGCTTCAAGGTAGCTGCTGGTAGCTTGGGTGTTAATATAGCTCATGTATTGGTCCAAGCTTCAATTTTGTAGAGTAGTTTCTCTACTCGCTCAAGCTTCTTTGAAATTTCTCCTGATAATTTTGCAGCCCTTTCTTCGATGTGCTTGGGTTGCTCAATAATACTTGAAATGACTTCCTTCACCTGTTTAGAGGTTAAAGGTTGCTGTGCAATGATGACCTCAGTAAGAGAGAGTATTGAGTTTCTAAGTTCCTTATTTTGGGCTTTAAGGGTTTCAATTTCCTCCTGGATTTGTTTGAAATTTTTCAAGTGTACCCGGCAAGATAGGCAGATTCTATCATATACGACGGCTAAATTATGAGCTAGTTCTTTTGTGGTTGGCTTAGATTCTGCTAGGTCAAGATATTCTAGGTTCGAGGTATGAGATTTTGTGTACCATTCTTGTATTTTCTCTTCCCAGTGCCTAGACATAAGTGCATTTATAACTTCATCCTCCTCATATTTCTCCCTTTCCTCTTTATGCTTACGTCTTAGAGGGTTCTAAGGGCTTTCTTGCTCACGCAGGTGTGCCCTTGGGCTTACTTACGGCACCCTTGCCTTTGCTGCCAAGTTAGGACCTGCTCTTTTGCAAGTTCACCCGTCGTTCCCCGGTCGACTCATCACAAAAGATTATGATTCGAAAATAGAGGAGAATTTAGTTAATCAAACGCTACATCAATAGAAGGGTTCACTATAACTGATCAACAGTTGTAATTCGTTAACCTTCTGCTCCAGGAATCACTATAACTGATCAACAGTTGCAATTTGCTATCCTAGAGTTGTTAGAGAAAGACGATCTTTAATGCTTAGCAAAACACTAGTTAGGTATTTTAAAGAAATGACACAACAATTACTCAGGGACCTTTTCCCAGGAATATCTTGGTAAGATTTCTACTCAGCCATAAACTTGGCTCTGATACCATAAAAGTGAGACGGAAGCCTTCCAAACTTAAAACCAAGATAATTGCAGAAAGAACTTGGAAATGGCTGGCCAACATGTTTGTCACCCCCCGGTGCCGTTGGGGGTGACAATTTGGGTCACCGCCAAACCATGCGAACGGACAAGCCGACGGGAGGCACATCTATAGAGTGGCACGGGGGCAACCCCCGGTGCCATGCATTAGGTTCGAAAGGGCCGTTCGGGGTGACAATTTGGGTCGTCGCCCAACCATGCGAACGGACAAGCCGACGGGAGGCACATCTATAGAGTGGCACGGGGGCAACCCCCGGTGCCATGCATTCGATTCGAAAGGGCCGTTCGGGGTGACAATTTGGGTCGTCGCCCAACCATGAAACGACAAGAAAGATCTTACTTAGCACTTAGCAAAGACAAGAACACAGCAAGCTCCCTCAGAGCTCCACCCAGCGACGATCTCACGCAAGAGCCCTCTCCTCGTGTCTTCTCGCTGTTGGACTCGGAGCTTCTTGTTCCCTCCTTCAAGCGCTCAAGTAATGAATGGTTGCTTCACAGATTGTAGTTGCTTGTACAAGATGATGGAACTTCAGAACACGCAAGCAAGATGTGGAGAACACAAAGGACGCAGCAAGAACTCAGTTCGCGAACTCTAGAACCCTTCTTCAACGAAACCTTCTTCCGCCCTTTTGTTTCTCCACTCAGCACCAGGTGACAGCATCTCCTGCAGCCTCCAGTTGCTTCCCTGCCAACGCCAGCTACCACTGAGCCCTCCCTGGACTTCCTGAGCTCCCCTCAGCCAAGCTCCAGTCAGCAGCTCCAGTCTGCAGCTCCAGCCGTTGCAACCTGAGATGGAAAACGGACAAACCTGCTCCAAGGAAAGCCTCCATTGACTTCTCCTTGAGTGTTTGAATCCTTCCCTATCACCTGCAGCTTGATCAGAGTATTAGAACAGCATATCACTCAGTAAATCAAGAATCAGAAGTTAAGCGCAGAGAATCGGATACGTTCAGACGCGATCAGAGCGTCTGACAGTGCATTTTGAATTAAAGTGATCGGTCACCGGACCGATCAGAGAGCCTCCTGATCGGTCACCAGACCGATCAGGCTGGGTCCAGACCGATCAGGCTCCGTCCTGATCAGTCGCCAACGCTCAATTAGAAATCGCGATTTCTTTGGGACTCTCCTAGATCGATCACCAGACCAATCCCAAGTTGTGGATCGATCACCCGACCGATCCACCCCTTTATCGGGCAATTTCTGAGCTTCGCAGTGCAGACCTCCTGATCGATCACCGGACCGATCAGGAAACCTCCTGATCGGTCACCAAACCGATCCGGTCGTGACCAGACCGATCAGGAGCAGTTCAGCAAGGGAACTCAACCTCACTGTTTGCTCTCTGATCGGTCACCAGACCGATCAGGAGCAAAGCAATGGGTGAAACGCATATTCCCTGATCGGTCACTAGACCGATCAGTCATCGCTGGATCGGTCACCAGACCGATCCACGAAGGAGCATCGTGCCAACTCCCTGATCGGTCACCAGACCGATCCAGGGGCTCCAACCTAGCCCTCCAAGCTAGGGTTTCATCCACCTTAGCCCTTCAAGCTAAGGATTTTTCACCTAACCCTCCAAGTTGGGAATTTGCACCTACCCTCCAAGTTAGGACTTTTCACCTAGCCCTCCAAGCTAGGACTTTTCACCCAACTCTTCCGGATTAGGACTTTCCAAACCTAGCCCTCCAAGCTAGGACCTGACCCTCCAAGCCAGGACTTTTTCACCTAACTCTCCAAGATGAGAATTTTTACCTAAGCCTCCAAGTTAGGACTTTTCACCTAGCCCTCCAAGCTAGGACTTTTCACCCACCTCTTCCGAATTAGGACTTTTCACACACCTAGCCCTCCAAGCTAGGATTTTCAACACCTAACCCTCCAGGTTAGGATTTTCAAACACCTAGCCCTCCAAGCTAAGATTTTTCATACCATGTCTGATCCCCGACCAGGACTTAATCATAATCATCATAATCAACCTAAACTAAAATCGATGTCAACACCAAAACAACAATCAGGGTCAGACTGCATCAACAGTATCTCCCGAGTCGGACGCCTCGAACCGGTCTTGCCAAACCTAAGTTGGAGAGTTGCTGAGGCCTGCGTAGCGCAGTTTCCTTGAAACAGATTTATCATCTTCCGACAGTGCTTCGAGGTTCCGATGGACGTCTGTCTCTCAAGATACAACAGTGGGACCACGGGTACAACGAAGCACTCGTTGGTCGCGACAACTGAAAAAGTACCCGAACGCTATCAAGGGAAATACACGAGGAGCCAGGAACGAGGTGGAAGATAATCTTTTCACTATCTTTTGCTCTCGTTCACAACCCCTTTATATAGGGCTCAGACCCTCGTAGTAATCAATAACTGAATTAACGTTATTTACTGTCAATTAACCGTCCAGATCCAGGGGTTACTGATTTTGCATTAATCAATCGTTGGTAAAACGTTGGTTTATCCGCTTGAACAAATTTTGCCTCAACCGGTCGAGCATTTGACGGGCGCAGGTCATGTATGCACACGAGTCCAGGCTCTAGATTTGCACCCCCTTGCGCACCCACACATAAGAGAGAGTCTCTCCCCTTGCATTTGTTCACAACTAACATGCTTATGAAATAATATAAACCAACCATTATACCTTAAGAATCTCAATGTGGGACTAAAGTCTTATTTACAATAAAGTCTTTTTATTCTCCACCTCCCTTTCCATTCACTAGAAAATTTTAATATTGGACTAAAGTCCCATTTCCAATAGAATATTTTTCCTCCGCACCTCCCTTTCTATTCATATTATATCCAGTATAAAGGTACGCAAAATTATGACCATTAAATTGAGAATAATGACTAAAATGATTAATATTTTCTAAATTACTAAATATCATGGCCTCAAAACTTGGCTGACATACTAACGTCACATAGTACTATTTGCTACGGTGGCACTGTAAAGTACTATAATGTGTGTTGATCAACGAAAGTCTAGGTTAGACTACTTCTATATCTTTGCATCATTACTTCCACTGGAACGTCCATTTGGGAGTCACCGCTTTTCAACACGATGACTCGAGAAATCATATTAGACGATGAAAGACGATTCATCGTTTCAGTGTCTCTATTAATTCATCCTACAATTAATATAAAAAAATAAATCATAAAAATTACTGATTTCAATATTATGACAATACGAGAAAAGATAAATATACTGATTTTATCATATTTTAATGTTTAAATTCAAGATGGACAATATTCACATATTAACTATCAATCTATCACGTGGAGATAAAAAATTTAGATCATTTCCCATTTATGTATGTCATCTTCCCGTAAAGGTCATGCTAATCTTCTCTATATTCTCTATATCGTTTAATTTTATTGGATGTCTCTGAAGACACTCGTCAAAGGGAACCCAAATATGTTCACTTGATTTTTTATTTTAATTTAGGATTAGTTACTATTGGTATCCAGCCCGCGCCATTCAGTATGATATACCTAAGCGACTCTCAAATTCGAATGTGTTACGTTTATAAGCCTATAATTTACCATGCACTATTTACGACTTGCTACTAATTTGACAGGCCACTTGTCTGACCTCTTACTGATCTGATCTTTCGACCTACCTAGGGCTAACTCAGGAACCCCGAGTGTTGAGCACCCCGAGCATCCCGAATTCGAATGGGTTGTGATCCCGAGCTAAGGTGCGGAAAATTCTCTATTTGAATGCCGTTTGGCACGGCGGTTATCATGACATCAATTCGTGAGATGTGTCCTTTAAACTTTTCTCTATATATAAGAGATGTGATGTCATCCCCAAAGGAGGGATTCACTACTGCCTCATTTTTATTCTACTTAATTTCTTATTAGTTTTTTTATTATTATTTGGGAAAAATCAACGACGATGGTTAATTATCGAGATTCTACCCACGTTGAAGTTGACTGGAGGGGAGAAACTTTACGACCTACGAGATCAACACGAGCATTAGGGAAACACGTTAGAGGTTGTCCGGCGGAGCGCACTCCGACGTTCAAGTCAGTATCTCGATGGAAAAGGATGTTAGACAGAAAAGAGAGTGTGAGTTGTAGAGAATGCCAATCCTTTTTACCGGAGGGGTTGAAATATCTTATATACCTGCGGCAGCGGTCATACGTGTCTCCACACTCTTTGCCACGTCCCCCATCTTCGATTACAAGATCACCTTTATAACGGCCATCGTAGTCAAACTGAGTCCGTTGTAAGGATGAGGGTGATAATGGTCATGTATTACGGATTCTGATCCTCCCGTGATTATTGACGATCTTTATCCATGAAGTCGTAAATAGGGGGTCCGTTATTCGAGGTTGAAGATGGCTTGAGCTCCACTTCCCCAAGGTGATCTCGGGGACTTCTGGCCTTGGCGGTCTGTTCCCCGAGACAGTCTTGGGTCCCGACTTTCCGAGGTGATCCCGAGAGGAAATTTTTCGACTTGCTCTTCTAGGGTATATATCTCGAGGGGAGCCCAGAGACTTTGGAAGAAAAGTAGCTCAGACTCATTATATCGTATCACGCAACTTCTTGATCTCTATGTTCATCACGGACTATTCAACTCCATCAGTTATATTGTTTGAGTTTGCAGGATGATTTAGACATAGAAAGGATCGCTCATCAATAACTCCCAGCGGAACCTTTTGATCAATATTATTCTTCACCGAGCGTGCGAAATAGATTGAAAACATATTTAAAAATAAAATACGTTTTTTAAATTATAAAACGTCATTTATTTATTCAATATGACTCGCGGCTGTAGACACACAGGACGTCGTTGGAATCCACCCACTCTTTCTTCCTCACTGTCAGTCCCAGCTAGCCCCGTTTTGCCTCTGCCTATATATCTCTATCTCCCTCACCTCTTTCCCTCCCCAGCATGCCTTGTATCGTCTATCCCAGTGTTTGGCACAGACAAAGAAGCAGCCAATACAATCCCATCGCTTCCTTCTTCAATCGTCATCAATCTCCATAGAGACGCTTCTTCTTCATCTTCCTCTGCGTCTCTTCCTTTGTTCTGGTCTCCAAGCAATCATTCCCCTTCCCCAAACGCTATCTCCTACTCTCCGATCCTCTTAAAACCAGAATCCAAACCAAAGAGATGAAGGAGAGAGCGGCCATGGCTCCCCTCCGCTTTTACTTCTTCCTCTCCTTGTTCGGCTGCTTCTTCGGCTGTTCGACTTCTCTTGCAGAGCTCAGGAAGAAGACGTACATAGTCCACATGGCCAAGGACAAGATGCCGGCAGCCTTTGCAGAGCACAGTCGCTGGTATGACGCTTCGCTGCGCTCGGTATCCGACGCCGCTGAGATTCTCTATACGTATGACACCGTTGCCCACGGATTCTGCGCCCGGCTCACCCCCGCGGAGGCGCGCGCGCTCGAGGACCTCCCCGGTGTGCTCGCCGTCCACCCCGAGGTTCGCTATGAGCTCCACACCACCCGCACGCCGGAGTTCCTCCACCTCGACCGCACTGAGGCGCTGATACCACAATCCAACACCGAGAGCGACGTCGTCGTCGGGGTGTTGGACACCGGCGTGTGGCCCGAGAGCAGGAGCTACGATGACGCCGGGCTCGGCCCCGTCCCCGCGAGCTGGAGGGGTGAGTGCGTGGAAGCGAAGGACTTCACGGCGGCCGCCGCGTGTAACCGTAAGCTGGTCGGCGCCCAGTTCTTCTCCAAGGGGTATGAGGCCGCCACGGGTCCGATTGACGAGTCCAAGGAGTCGAGGTCGCCACGCGACGACGACGGCCACGGCACACACACCTCTTCCACCGCCGCTGGATCCGCCGTTGCCGGTGCCAACCTGCTGGGCTACGCCGCCGGCACCGCCCGTGGCATGTCGACTCGCGCGCGCATCGCGGTCTACAAGGTCTGCTGGCTCGGCGGGTGCTTCAACTCCGACATACTCGCCGCCATGGACAAGGCGGTGGATGACGGGTGTGGTGTCCTTTCGCTGTCCCTTGGCGGCGGCACGACGGACTATTTTCACGACAGCATAGCCATCGGAGCCTTCAATGCCGTGGCTAAAGGGGTTGTGGTGTCTTGCTCCGCCGGCAATGGCGGCCCCTCTAGTTCCACCCTCTCCAACGAGGCGCCATGGATCACCACCGTTGGAGCCGGCACGATCGACCGCGACTTCCCCGCCTACGCTGTGCTCGGAGACGGAAAGAACATAACCGGCGTCTCGCTCTACAGCGGAAAGCCTCTGTCTTCCTCGCTCTATCCCTTCATTTACGCCGGGAACGCCACCAATGCCACCAACGGCAATCTCTGTATGCAGGGAACGCTGCTCCCGGACAAGGTTTCGGGAAAAATCGTCCTATGCGATCGCGGTATCAATGCGCGCGTTCAGAAGGGCTTCGTCGTAAGGGACGCCGGAGGAGCCGGTATGATCCTAGCCAACTCCGCTGCCAACGGGGAGGAGCTCGTTGCCGATGCACACATCCTCCCAGCCACCGGCGTCGGGCAAAGGGCCGGGGAAGTCATCAAGTCCTACCTTTTCTCAGATCCGAATCCGACGGCCACAATCGCGTTCGGCGGAACCAAGGTTGGCATCACGCCGTCGCCGGTGGTGGCTGCGTTCTCCTCTCGCGGGCCGAGCGCCACCACTCCCGACATCCTGAAGCCGGACATCCTCGCGCCTGGGGTGAACATCCTTGCCGCCTGGACGGGGAAGGTCGGACCGACTGGGCAGGCGGCAGATCCGCGACGAACGGAGTTCAACATCATCTCCGGCACGTCCATGTCGTGCCCCCACATCAGCGGCCTGGCAGCGCTCCTCAAGGGGGCTACTCGGATTGGAGCCCTAGCGCCATCAAATCGGCCCTCATGACCACCAGTTATTCCATTTACCCTAACGGCGACAGCATCCTCGACGTCGCCACCGGCCGCGCGGCCACGCCCTTCGATTTCGGGGCCGGCCACGTGAATCCACCCAAAGCTCTCGACCCTGGCCTCATCTACGACATCACCACCGAGGACTACATCGACTTCCTATGCGCCCTAAACTACACGATGGTCCAGATTCAGGCCGTCTCCCGGCAGCCAAACGTCGCCTGCGACAGCAAGACGATCTACTCGGTGTCTGATCTCAACTACCCCTCGTTCTCGGTGGCATTCGAGACGGCGAGCGGCGCGGGAGGCGGCGGCTCATCGAAGACGACAACGGTGAAGTACAAGCGCACGCTGACCAACGTGGGGGCGCCGGGGACATACAAGGCGACGGTATCGGCCCCGGCAGAGGTGAGTGTGGAGGTGTATCCGCAGGAGTTGAGCTTCGGGAGCTCGGGGGAGAGGAAGAGCTACACGGTCAGCTTCTCCGCGGCGTCGCAGCCGTCAGGCTCCGCTGCGTTCGGTCGCCTCGTGTGGTCCGACGGGAATCACGTGGTCGCCAGCCCTTTGGCCTTCACGTGGACATAAATATTTGGGGGGCCAAGCAGCTCTCTAAAATGGACGGTCGTGATGGCCCGGGCTTTGATCACGGATCCAGTTAATGCGTAACGGTGCTTTATAAGACAAGAGAAAGCGTTTTCTTCATGTCTTTTATGAAATTTACATTATGCTTTATGTTGTTTTTAGATCAAAATTGTTTTATTTCCAACTTCTAAAAAAGAAAAAAAAGGTGAATAAGTAACAATTGTGAATAATTATTTTATGAATAAGAAAATTGATTTGACAGGGATTGACTCGAGTCTTTGTCTTCTTCTTTGAATTGGTAAGCAAGTATTTATAAAATTATTGTTAAGGATGGGATCGTCAGATAATTTAAAATTGCATAAAATTAAAATAATTTATTAAATTATCTTGATTAATTTTAGAGATGATTAATTCAATTTTATGAAAGTTTTCATCAATCAATAGTTTAAACCAAGAATCAATGGAGGTCTATTCAAGCGGTGGTTAATATTTTTAGAATTCTTATGACACTAAGAAAATCATTATAACTAACCCTTGCACCTCTTGAATATACATAAGTTATATTTTAAATTTATCTAATAAATAAATTAAGACGAAGTTCATCTATCTTAAGTAGGGTTGGATATTAAAAAAAACTCTTTTTTAAAATTATTTAAATAATATTATTTTAATTAGTATCCTATATATCTAATTTACGCCCATTAATCTCAAAGATAATGAGTTAAATCTCATAAAAAATTTTCACCTTCCACTAGAATTGTTAAATTTTGGAAAGTCCGAGGGTTAAATTGATTAAAAACCAATACTTAAGAGTAGGAGTTAAACAACCCAAACTTTGAGACCCTTTTGTGCCTAAACTTAAAAGCCCTATTTGCTTCTCACGATTTTTGTTTCTTCCTCCACGAAACCACCCGACGCCCAACCGATCTGCGTCGCAACTGCCCACACGCGAAATCTCTTCTCCTCCACATCTCTGTGCCGAAGCCCAAACTTCCCTTTCCCCCTCTTCTTTGCCTCAACCAAATCCACCTTCGCACTGCAATTTCGCTTAAGATCTGCTCCTCTGCCTCTTGTGCTGCCGCGATCGCGGGCGACATCGACCACACCAACATCATCCGACTGTCGGCGAAGACTCTACCTCGCGATTCCTCCATTCCCTTCTTCTCCACGTGCTCTCTATTCCTTCAGCATATGAGATGTTGTGGATTGGAGTTTTGGTGGAGGCATGCCGGACCTACCGCTGGCGCGACGTAGGAGGTTGCGATTCTGCGGCACCATAGCTGAGCATATGATTTAATCTTTTGGATTAGAGCTCTATTTTAATGAATTGTTGGGTGTGTTACTATGAATTTGTTTTTCAGATTAAATCTGCTATAAATCGACTAAGGTAATTGTTAATGAATTTGATATTGGCATGAGGCTAGAAAATTCAGTTTATAGGTTGAAAATTTCTATCGTGAGCTCACCTTGTGTAGAACTTTGATCGGCATTGTTGACTAGAGTGGTGGATATGTTTCCATGGGTTCTATTCAAATGGAATTGATGATACTTTGGGCTTAGAGCAATAATTGATGGATCTGTATTGTTGATTGAATTATATATCTTGGAGTTAGTAATATTCTAGATTAAGTTTTCATTTAGTTCTCTTGGTCTTGTGGTGTTTTGCGATGTGATACTTTACTAGATAAAATTGGATTAGTATTGTGAAATCGAAACTGTTGGAGACTAAATGTTGTTTTGATCCTTAGTTCATGTATCATGTGTGAGGTTGATGTGCTAGTGTAGAAAGGAAGCTTGACGATCTATCCACTTGAGCATCTTACTGTCATATTCGTATACCTATTTGCTCCTTATAATGTTGATTTTAATGATTTGTATACTTGATGAGGGATACGACTATTGTGAATTCCTTAGGTTAGTTGAGAAATTAACTTAATAACCTAATTGTAACAATTGGGTTAAGAAGGAATCTAAAGTTATTTAAGATTTAATTAAGTAGATATATATAATTATAATTGTACTTAATGTAAAGTTTAGCTACTTTATGGTTGTATAAATAGCTAAACTCCATCCTTAATACAAGACTTTGATCGGATTCGTTTGTTGATCATGGGAGATTCTCTTCGATACAGACACTACTTTACGAGATGGGTATTTCTTGCTTGCTTTTATAGTTTCGTTTATCTTTAAATGCATGGTTATTCCCTTATCTGAGTAGGTTGATTTACTTTAAATCTATACTGCTTGTTTTCCTGCTTGGTACTTATTCTGTATTTGACCTTGAAGTAAAAAATCTAAATTTTTAGTTATACATATACATTGGTATCATGCATCATGTTGCATGCTGACAGTTATCGGCTTTCTTGTGATTAAGTCTGTCGTCAATCATATAATGATCTGCCCATTCAACCACTCGGGATAGTAGTAGTTGCCAAAGTTCGAACGTGTTGGACCTTGGATGGCTAGAGAGGGGGGGTGTGAATAGCCAGACACTTAAAAACTTGCTTCTTTTTGTTTCTGCACTTAGGGTTAACAGCGGAAGAAAACACAGAACAGAAACACAACAGAAATACAGAAAGAAGAACAAACGCTAACAGAGAGATTTACAAGGTTCGGGGATAACTTGCCTCTACTCCTTGCCGTGCCCGTGAGGTGGGCGATCCCTTGATCGTCGACAGATCAAGCCCCGAAAATCCGGATAATCAAAACTCCTTCTCGATGGAGTAACCTCTCCACAGATCTCAAAGATGAATCAGGTTAAGCACAGAAGATCATGAGAAGAAGCTTACAGACTTAGGAGCAAGCATAGAAAGCACGAAGATGAGGCACAATTCAGAGCACAACTCAGCACAACCGGACACTTGTTTTTGTAGTGTCCGTACTTCTCGCATTTGAAGCATTGTACATGTTCCTTGTTCTTCCGGACTCCTGGCGTTGGTACCTCCTTCGCCGCCGGTGGTGTAGACTGAGTCTTACGAGTAGGGCACTGATTTTTATAGTGCCCTCTCTCCCTGCACGTGAAACAAATAATATGCAATTTAAAATTAGACATTAAAAAAAATTGTACCTGATTCACCCCTGGGCTCCCTCTCAACTCCTGGCGTCGTTGCTCCGTCGGCGGTTAGTCCGGTGAAGAGCGGCTCGACTCTGATACCACTTGTAGGACCGGTGCAGTCGATAGAGGGGGGGTGAATATCGTTCGTGAAAACTTTCGTAAATCTTTCGTAAGACTTCTGAACTCAGAGCGTTAGTGCAGCGGAAACATAAAAATAAAATAGAAGAAAGCAAAATAGGGGACACGGCAGGTTTATTTACTTGGTTCCCAACCCCCCAGGGTCAGTACGTCCAAGGCCTATGTACTCGGCGTTGAGTCCACTAATAGTCTCCTTTCCGGAATTTCCGGAGGCGGAGAAACCCGACTTACAGTGCAATATTACAAGCAATAATAAAGAAAAATAAATACTGTAATTAATTGCAAACCAAGCAAAAATGTGAAGCTCGGCCGATCTGGACCTCCGAAGTGCCACGCACTTCCTCCTGGAGCCTCCCGGTCGCAGAGCCTCGTCTTTAGCGCGTTGTCGTCGGTCGGAATGAATAGAATCGCAGTTAGGAAGTGTGTTTGAAGCAGAGGGGTTGAGACCCCTTTTATAGCCCTCCTGGGGGCGCCCTGGTCGACGGGGGCGCCCCGGAAGACTCGGTCAACTCTTATCTTTGCGTCTACCTCGCCGCAGCTGATAACAGCTTTGACCAGGGCGCCCCGGATCTTTCGGGTGCCCATCTTGAACCCAGTCAGCGCTTATCATGTGCTTCTGGCTTCGAGACAGCGAAACAGGCTGCTGGGGGCGCCCCGGACGCTCCGGGCGCCCCCGTGAGGGCTTATCCTGTGTTCTGACTTCGAAACAGCAAAACAGCTACTAATCCGGGCGCCCCGGACGCTCTGGGCGCCCCGATTGACACCTGTTCTGCATGCACACGTTTCCTGCCTGTTTAGCACTACCTGGGGGCGCCCCCCTTGCTGGGGGCGCCCTGGTTAGAGCCTCCAACAGGCTTTTTGCCTGTTTTAGCTGCTTTGTCTCCGGTTCTTGATACCTGCAAGATTCATATACACAAAGCATGGATATATATAATGTTAGCCTTAGTGACTTGGTTCGGACTTCGGATTTGCACGCAATCCTAGGTCGAACCGACGCAAACTCCTACCCCCGAGAAAGCGCCTTTCACCTACTCCTTTCAGGAGATGGTTGCCGCCCGGTCCTTCGGGTGGACTTTTGCCTAGCCGCCCTTCGCTAGGTCTTGGATACCAAGCATCCCTTCGCTTGGTGCCTAGCAGCCCTTCGCTAGGTCTTGTTTCCCTGACAGCCCTTCGTCAGGTGCCTAGCATCCCTTTGCTAGGACTTGTTCTCCTGACAGCCCTTCGTCAGGTGCCTAGCAGCCCTTCGCTAGGACTTATTTTCCTGACAACCCTTCGTCAGGTGCCTAGCAGCCCTTCGCTAGGTCTTTTCTTTCTGGCAGCCCTTCGCCAGAGCTTAGCGGCCCTTCGCTAGATCTTTTTCGTTCTGGCAGCCCTTCGCCAGAGCCTAGCGGCCCTTCGCTAGGTCTTAGGGTTTCCATGCCTAGCTTAACTAGGACTTTTCTCAGGCTTAGGTTACTTCTCCTTCGCTCCCCTTTGTCTGTTCAATATATTACTGACTTAAGTACATTGTCAAACATTAAAACACATAAAGGAGAACATCATTGATGCAACTTGCACCAACAGATAGATCAAATTTAGTTCGGGGTTAAAGGTAACAAACTTATCGCTGGTGTCGGCATTAGCAGTCACAACATTTGCTTGTGCCTTGGTGTTGGACGTATTGCCTTGGTTTTTCTTCTTGTTCTTTCGTTCAGGACAGAATTTGGCGTAATGTCCAACTTGTCCACATGTCCAGCACGGCTTGGTTCCATTTTTCTTTTGAACTTTTGGTTTGGGTTTCATCTTGTTCTTCATTTTCGGATTTTTGAAATTATTTTTGTCAGATGAGACCACCACGTTTGCCTTTGGAATACAGTCCATTGGCATTGTCTTATTATCATCTTTATGTTGCTTGCGATGTTCTTCCTCGATATTTAAGGCAATCATCAAATCTTCTAAAGAGATTTGACCTCTCCTATGTTTAAGAGTCATGCCAAAATCTTCCCAACTCGGAGGCAACTTCTCGATGATAGACAAGACCTGAAATTTTTCGGGTAGTAGCATATCTCCTTCAGCAAGACCATGAATCAGAACTTGAAATTCATGGGTCTGCTCAACTACAGATTTTCCTTCAACCATTTTGAAGTTTAGGAACTTTGCCACAGTGTACTTCTCTAAACCAGAATCTTCGGAGTTATATTTTTTATCCAAGGATTTCCACAATTCCTTGGCCGAAGAGGTTGAGCAGTACACATCAAAAAGTGCGTCTGAGAGGGCAGACAAGATTCTCCCATGGCAGAGATAATCCCTTGACTTAAACCTCTCTAAGGCAGCACTACGGCCAGGTTCCTCTTCATCAGGTGAAGGAGGATCTGTTTCTATGACAGAGAATAGCCCTAGCGTGGTAAGCCAGAACTTCATGCGTTGTTGCCAACGCCTAAAGTTCTGCCCAAAAAATCTTTCAGGTCTGGCGCTAGCCTCATCAGACCCAACTACCCTATCATTCATCATGTCTATTAATGCTTACAATCAATTCTCTAAAATTGTTGTAAATATAGCACTAAAATCAGTAATATATTTGCACCAATAAAATTAGGCAGCATGCAATAGACAGTAAATGAATAAGCAGGGTTAGGAAATCGTTATCCTCTGGTTGAAGCGCCGGCGTGCCGACTGTCTTTAGAGAATTGATTGCCGCCCTACGGTGCAAAGGCTCCCGGCAAAACTCCCCCAAGATCCGACAACCACGCTGCGTTCGTAGGTGCACTCCAAAACGAACGCTGCCCTCGGAGACAACCTCAGATCGCACTAGGCGAAGCCTCAAGACCCAAAACCGAAACAGAAAGAAGAAAACAAACTTCGAGAAGGAGACGATGCTCGAAGAGGAGAAGAGAAGAAGAAGCAGTGAATAAGATCTCTACTTCTTCCCCTTCTTTTATAGATCCGAAGAGGCACTGATTGCCTCTTCCTTGCGTCGCGTCGCTGCCTCCAGGAGTCGCGCCGTGCGCGACTTTGAAGAAAGACGCAACTTCTCAAAAAAATAAAAGAAAAATAAAATAAGAAATAAAAATAAACCAAACCAATTGGTTTAGAAAACCAGACCGAAATCTGCAAAACCAAACCGGGCCGCCCGCAAGCGCGAGGCTCACGGGCTGGGGATTTGCACCCCCCCTGCGCGCGATAATCGCGTGCGTCGCGCCCGGTTTATGGATTTCCGGCCCAGACCCCCTGAAACCACCTGGTTTGGGCTCAACCCGCGCATGCGTGTAGGTCCCCCTAAGCCATCTAAGTATGGTAGGAATGACTTGATATATAAGGCATTCCAACTCTTTTGGCTTAGCAATGTGGGACTAAACACATACACATCTCCTTCAATATAATTTGAAATTCTTAACAAAAATCAACAATCCCCCACAAATTTCAAATTATAATAAATAAATAAAACAGGTCTTGAGGCTTTGTCGTAATGAGCTTTTAGTAAAAATACCTTCCGGTTTGAATTTTTACCTAAGTAAACCAATCTTATTCACACAGGTTTGAAGTGAACTAAGTCTTGAACTTAAACCTTTAATATGTGAAAATCAATTGGTAACAACTCATCACAGGCGACGGTTGAATCCTTCTGGGTTGGTGCATTACGGCCATGTCACCGAATCTTGTTTCATAAGTGCTAAGGAGAGTTGCCTAGACCCCCCACACTGCGGCCCCACAGTTACACTTACATAGGTGAGTTCTCCAAGGATGTACTGCAAGCATCCTGTCATAAAGACCTTGAACTCATTAAAAGCCCCTAGGCTCATCCTTACTAGCAGTCAAGCATCTATCCAGGGAAGAGACTATGAGATTACATCTCAATCAGTTTGATGCTTACGGTTCACCCTTATAGCTTGTTTATACCACATTGAACCTACTTCTTGGGATATCCAATCAGATAGGTTGGGTTGCCGCTATAGATGAAACCAAGATAGGCCTCAGTCCCATTCCCTTACTGGATCTCTTGATTTTCTCAGAATCAAGACCTTTTGTGAGTGGATCAGCAATATTGTCTTTTGAACTTACAAAGTCCAAAGACACCACTCCAAGAGACACTAGCTCACGAACAGACTTCAATCTGATTCGTACATGTCTCTTCTGTTTCTGGTTATACTTGGAGCTTCTAATCTGAGCTATTGTTGTTTGATTATCACAGTGTACTGAAATAGAAGGTATTGGCTTAATCATCAAGGGAATTTCAGACAGAAGACCCTTAAGCCAATCTGCTTCAGTTACTGTGGTATCCAAAGCACACAATTCTGCCTCAGATGTAGAACGGGATATAATCGTCTGTTTAACAGACCTCCAAGCAACTGCACCGCCTCCAAGTGTAAAGACATAACCAGTAACGCCTTTACACTCAGCAGTGTCAGCTATCCAACTGGCATCACTATATCCCTCCAGGACTGCAGGGAATCTCCCATACTGCAAGCCCAAGGATATAGTTCCTTTTAGATATCTGAGTACTCTGTCTAATGCATCCCAATGCGTTCTGTCCGGACAGCTAGTAAACCTGCTCAATTTAGTTATAGCAAACGAAATATCAGGTCTAGAACAATTTGCCAAATACATTAGACTACCAATTATTTGGGAATATCTTAATTGAGACACAGCCACGCCACTCTTATTCTTGTGGAGAGTCTTTGAAGGATCATAGGGTGTGACTACAGATTTTATGTGGCTATAGCCATATTTCTCTAACACTTTCTCCACATAGTGTGACTGAGAAATTGCTATTCCATCAGTTGAGCGAGTCAACTTCAGCCCTAAAATCAAATCAGCACAACCCATATCCTTCATATCAAACTTACCACTTAAGAGAGCCTTAGTCTCGTTAATAATTGAAAGGTCAGATGTAAACAATAAAATATCATCTACATATAAACATAAAATAATACATCTATCGCCTTTCAGTTTAGAATATACACATTTGTCAGAGTCATTAATTTCAAAGCCAAATGATAGCATAGCACTATCAAATTTTTCATGCCATTGCTTTGGGGCTTGCTTCAAACCATATAGAGATTTAACTAACTTACAGACTTTATTCTCACTTCCAGAAGCTACATATCCCTCTGGCTGATCCATATATATCTCTTCTTCAAGATCACCATTAAGGAATGCCGTTTTGACATCCATTTGATGGACCTCAAGATGATATATGGATGCCAATGCTATTAACACTCGGATTGTAGTAATTCTGGTAACAGGAGAATAAGTGTCAAAATAGTCAATCCCTTCTTTTTGTTTGAATCCCTTAGCAACTAGGCGTGCTTTGAATTTATCTACTGACCCATCAGGTTTTAGTTTTCTCTTAAACACCCATTTACATCCTATGGTGGTACAACCAGGAGGTAAATCTACTAACTCCCAAGTGGCATTAGAGATAATAGAGTCCATTTCACTTTTAGTGGCCTCTTTCCAGTGCTTAGCTTCAGGAGAAGCCATATCATCTCTATATGTCACAGGGTCACCTTCTATATTATAGGTGATAAAGTCTTGGCCTAAATCCGTAGAGACACGTTGTCTCTTGCTCCTTCTCAGTTCTGTACACTCACTAGATTCATCTATTCTAGAGTGACTTGAGGAAGGTGCACCCACTACGGATAATGGGACATCTACGGAAGCAGGCTCATCTCTAGTAGGAATACTAGAAATGGACTGAGGTGTTCTCATCTTCATAGGAAATATATCCTCAAAAAATGTAGCATCGCGAAACTCTACAATAGTATTTGCATCTATTCCAGGAATTTCTGATTTAATAATCAGAAATCTATATGCAATACTATTTTGAGCATAACCTAAGAAGATACCATCTACAGTCTTTGGACCAAGTTTCTTCCTTCTGTGTTCAGGTACTAGTACCTTTGCAAGGCACCCCCACACTTTAAGGTATTTCAAACTTGTTTTCCGACCTTTCCAAAGCTCATATGGGCTTTTATCCCTTGACTTCATTGGGACCCTATTTAACACATGACATGCAGTGTATAGAGCCTCCCCCCACATGAAGTTGGGTAACCCAGAACTTCCTAACATGGAATTGATCATATCTTCAAGGGTTCGATTTTTCCGTTCTGCTACACCATTTGATTGAGGACTATATGGAGCAGTCACCTCGTGAATTATACCTGAATTTTGACAAAATTTCTGAAACAGGTTCGAGGTAAACTCTCCGCCCCTATCAGACCTTAACCTCTTAATGGTTTTATTCGTTTGGTTTTCGGCTTCAGATTTAAAAACCATAAATTTATCTAAAGCTTCATCCTTGGTTTTTAGCAAATAAACATAACAATAACGAGAGTGATCATCAATGAAGGTAATGAAATACCTTTTATGGTCTCTCGTTATTATACCGTTAAACTCACAACAATCAGTATGAATTAATTCTAAAATATCAGAATTTCTATCAACTGATTTGAAGGGTTTTCGGGGCTGTTTATATTGCACACAAATTTCGCATTTTTTCTTATCATTTATGGCATGCTTAGGAATCATGTCAAGATTCATCATTCTTTTTACAGTTTGAAAATTAACATGTCCTAATCTATCATGCCATACATCATAAGATTCAATGTTATAAGAACAACCAACATCATTAGATTTATTCAAAGTTACATTTTCTACATTGAGTTTAAATAATCCTTCATTAAGGTAACCCTTTCCAATAAAGGTTCCTAAATGTAATATTACAACTTTATTACATTTAAAGTTCAATTCGTAACCAACACGAACTAGTTTTGACCCGCTAATCAGATTCCGACGGACCGCTGGAACATGATGCACCTCATGCAGTGATAGGACCTTTCCAGAGGTGAACCTCAGGTCAACTTGTCCTATCCCAAGCACCCTAGCTGTAGAATGGTTCCCCATGGTCACGGAAGTGCCTTCAATTACCTGATAAGTAAGGAAGGCAGAGCGATCAGCACAACAGTGCACATTAGCACCTGTATCAACCAACCACTCATTAGGTTGATAGTGTAGGACCGGTGCAGTCGATAGAGGGGGGGTGAATATCGTTCGTGAAAACTTTCGTAAATCTTTCGTAAGACTTCTGGACTCAGAGCGTTAGTGCAGCGGAAACATAAAAATAAAATAGAAGAAAGCAAAACAGGGGACACGGCATGTTTATTTACTTGGTTCCCAACCCCCCAGGGTCAGTACGTCCAAGGCCTATGTACTCGGCGTTGAGTCCACTAATAGTCTCCTTTCCGGAATTTCCGGAGGCGGAGAAACCCGACTTACAGTGCAATATTACAAGCAATAATAAAGAAAAATAAATACTGTAATTAATTGCAAACCAAGCAAAAATGTGAAGCTCGACCGATCTGGACCTTCGAAGTGCCGCGCACTTCCTCCTGGAGCCTCCCGGTCGCAGAGCCTCGTCTTTAGCGCGTTGTCGTCGGTCGGAATGAATAGAATCGCAGTTAGGAAGTGTGTTTGAAGCAGAGGGGTTGAGACCCCTTTTATAGCCCTCCTGGGGGCGCCCTGGTCGACGGGGGCGCCCCGGAAGACTCGGTCAACTCTTATCTTTGTGTCTACCTCGCCGCAGCTGATAACAGCTTTGACCAGGGCGCCCCGGATCTTTCGGGTGCCCATCTTGAACCCAGTCAGCGCTTATCATGTGCTTCTGGCTTCGAGATAGCGAAACAGGCTGCTGGGGGCGCCCCGGACGCTCCGGGCGCCCCGTGAGGGCTTATCCTGTGTTCTGACTTCGAAACAGCAAAACAGCTACTAATCCGGGCGCCCCGGACGCTCCGGGCGCCCCGGACGCTCCGGGCGCCCCGGTTGACACCTGTTCTGCATGCACACGTATCCTGCCTGTTTAGCACTACCTGGGGGCGCCCCCCTTGCTGGGGGCGCCCTGGTTAGAGCCTCCAGCAGGCTTTTTGCCTGTTTTAGCTGCTTTGTCTCCGGTTCTTGATACCTGCAAGATTCATATACACAAAGCATGGATACATATAATGTTAGCCTTAGTGACTTGGTTCGGACTTCGGATTTGCACGCAATCCTAGGTCGAACCGACGCAAACTCCTACCCCCGAGAAAGCGCCTTTCACCTACTCCTTTCAGGAGATGGTTGCCGCCCGGTCCTTCGGGTGGACTTTTGCCTAGCCGCCCTTCGCTAGGTCTTGGATACCAAGCATCCCTTCGCTTGGTGCCTAGCAGCCCTTCGCTAGGTCTTGTTTCCCTGACAGCCCTTCGTCAGGTGCCTAGCAGCCCTTTGCTAGGACTTATTCCCCTGACAGCCCTTCGTCAGGTGCCTAGCAACCCTTTGCTAGGACTTGTTCCCCTGACAGCCCTTCGTCAGGTGCCTAGCAGCCCTTCGCTAGGACTTATTTTCCTGACAACCCTTCGTCAGGTGCCTAGCAGCCCTTCGCTAGGTCTTTTCTTTCTGGCAGCCCTTCGCCAGAGCTTAGCGGCCCTTCGCTAGGTCTTTTTCGTTCTGGCAGCCCTTCACCAGAGCCTAGCGGCCCTTCGCTTGGTCTTAGGGTTTCCATGCCTAGCTTAACTAGGACTTTTCTCAGGCTTAGGTTACTTCTCCTTCGCTCCCCTTTGTCTGTTCAATATATTACTGACTTAAGTACATTGTCAAACATTAAAACACATAAAGGAGAACATCATTGATGCAACTTGCACCAACAATCTCCCCCTTTTTGATGTTTGACAATAACTTAAGTTAGATTGGTTTAAGGGGCTAAATTGCTATCCTTGGGATAGAATAAAAGGTATAGGTTTTGGGAGAGTAAAAAATATTCTAACTGAAAAAATCTAACTTAAGCACTCTCTCCCCCTTTGTCATGCATCAAAAGATAAAAACTTGCATCAACAATGAAAAACCTTTGAATTTTTGTTTTGAAAATACTTAGTGCATTTTGTTTTTTAAAAAAATTGCATAAATTTGAAAATGCTCTAGGTTTAAAGTATAAGTACTTTGAAAAGATGATTTGTAAGGAGTGCAAGTACTTTTAAAAGATTATTTAAATCCCTTTTTTAAAGAATATAAGTATATTTTTTTTGAGAAATTAAGTATTTAACAATACATTTGAAAATATTTTTTTTTAAATTAAGAATATTGGTTTTGAAAGACATAAGTATTTTTTTTTTGAAAATATTTTACTTGATTGAGTTTCTTTTCCAGTCTGACACCATCCTAGGAAACCTTGTTGACCACAAGGGTATTTCCTAAGTGTCCTGGAAAGTTTTCAAACGAGTAAATATTATTATAAATTTTTAAGAAAAATGATAATATTTCACAAAGTATGTGCTGAAAAACTGTGTGAATTTTGAAGATCTAATATTTTACATAACTTGGTCTATTTTCCAGTCTGACACTATCCTAGGAAACCTTGTTGACCACAAGGACATTTCCTAAGTGTCCTGGGAATTTTCCAACCTAAGTAACTTATTATTTCAAAATCATTTCATAAGTCACACAAATTTTAACAAGTGGTATTTTTAAAAACACAGATTTTTAGTATTTTAAAAGCATGTAATTGAATAATTCTTTTAATTTGACCTCCCCCTAAACTTGACTCAGTCCTGGGAAGCTTGTTGACCACAAGTACTCTTCCTTTGAGTCTTAAGGTTTGATTCAAATCAAAGGAATTTTCTAATAAAAAATAGTTTAAGACTTGAAAAAATTTGACTCAGACTCCCCCTAAATCTGACACATCCTAGGAGTCCTTTTTAGATTATGAAGTGGACCTTCCTCTGTGTCTTTAGGGTTTATCAGAATCAAAAGGGTAAACATTTGATTTTTGCAATAGGTAAAATCTTTTTCGAAAAGCCACAAGTGATAACGATTAAAGCATGATTTTCGAAAAGATATTTTCAAATAATAGTAATGTTTTTAAAGTGCAGTTTGAAAAAAAATGAAAAGCACTCCCCCTGCATCAATGCCGTTTGACTCTATCTAAGTGCCCTTAGGAACTTTAGTGCTGTCCTAAGAGGCTTGTGTCTAATTGCGTGAGTCAATCAATTTTTGAAAACAATATACCTTTTTGAAAAATGTGTAATATATATAATCAATCAGACAAGCATGAATTCCATAAAAACATTATTATGTTAAAGCTCTATTTTGAAAAATATATTTTTAGGAAAATATTCTAACAATTTTGAAAAACAATTTTGAAAAATATTTTTCAATTCATTAGTCCTTAACATCTCACCCATTTTAGATGTATCAATACAACAAGCATGATTGCCTTATAGGTGTATTGTGAGATGCTTGAATCATTTTCCATTATTAAATCTAAGATTTAATTGAAATTTGTGTTAGATTCGAATTTGACAAAAGATAATTTGAATTTGAATTTCAGAAATTGGCTTCCAGGTCTTGGCGAGGCACTAGGCCTTCTTTGGCCGTAGCCTTATGGGATCATCCACCCTTTCCTTGACAAAGCCTTTTAATGAAATTTCATTTTCAAATTAAATTAGGTCATTTTCTGGTCTAACTAGCTTGGGTCTTGGATCGGTAGCTTCGGCTGGTTTCACCAATCTAAAGAGACCAAGTAGACTTGATCTTATTAGAGTTGGTTTCCCCAACGTACTATCATCTCACCTCCTCCCAATACTATGTTGCCAAATTTCAATTATCTTTTTCTTATGACCTTTCTAAATTATGCATAAAAATTAAATATGAATGACATGTCATATATTTTAAAGGAAAATAGCAAATGCATGGCATGACAATTATGCATGAGTCAAACAAGTCAAGACATTTTATTTTTGTTTCTAAGAATGTATCAAATTCTCGATTTGATACATATCGTGTGAACCTGCGAATATGTCAACCCACTTTGACATATTTGATTTTATTGAATTAATTATTGCGGTTTGGGTAAGGTTTTAGTTTGGTTCAGGTTTAAGTGATTTAAGATTGGATTTAGTTGAATTAAAATTGAGTTAATTTGAATTTAATTGAATTAAAGTTGAGTTAATTTGAATTTAATTGAAAAGTGAATTAATTTGAATTAATTGAATTAAAGTGAATTTATTGAATTAATTTGAATTAAGGTGAATTAATTGAATTAATTTGAATTTAATTGAATTTAAGTGGATTAATTTGAATTATTTGAATTTAATTGAATTTAATTGAATTTAAGTGGATTAATTCGAATTATTTGTTGCTTTAATTGAAGTTTAATTGAATTAGATTAATTAATTGAAGTTTAATTAAATTAAATTGATTTAATTAAAGTTAATTTGAATTAAATTGATTTAATTGAAGTTTAATTGAATTAAATTAATTAATTAAAGTTAATTAGATTAATTAAGTTTAATTGAATTGATTAGTTTAATTGAATTAATTAAGATTTATTTGAATTAATTAAGATTTAATTGATTTAATTAAGATTTAATTGAATTAATTAAGATTTAACTGAATTAATTTGATTAATTAAGATTTAATTGAATTAATTTGATTAATTAAGATTTAATTAACAGTTGTGGGTTTAAATTCATCATTTTCAATATTTCGAAAAATTTGGGTTTAAATTCATCATTTTCAATATTTCGAAAAATTTTTCTTCTTCGTTTTTATTTTTCTTTCCGAATTTTTCTATTAATTTTGATTTATTTGATCCTTTGTAATTTTCATTAATTATGGCCCTAATCTTAGAAAATTCCATTTCCTCCTCAAAATCAATATCCTCAAAGTGTGTGGAGTAAAATGGGCCACTAGTTAAGGTTTTATAGTAGTCTTCAGGATTATCTATAATTAAATTATTATCAAGAATAAAATCATTTTTATCCTCAGAATAATTTTCAATTAAATCATGTTTATCCTCAGAATAATTTTCAATAAAATCATGTTTATCCTCAGAATTATCCTTAAGGTTTTCAAATTCAAATTCGGAGTTATCCTTAGGATTAACTTTTTCTGAATTAAAATTGTCAGTAATATTATCAGAATTGATTTTATCAGAATTATTATCAGAATAATTATCAGAATTAATTTTATTAATTTCTGAATTTATATTTTGAATTAAACAATTAATTTCTGATATTTTAGTCATATCTTTATTTTCTAACTTATCATGCAAGAGGCTAATTTTATTATGCAGTAATTCTAATTTATCAGAAAAATTAACTAAATTATCACAAAATATTGCAGGAAAAATTTTCGGAACATAAATTTTTCGTACCTTCGCCGGACACTTGTTTTTGTAGTGTCCGTACTTCTCGCATTTGAAGCATTGTACATGTTCCTTGTTCTTCCGGACTCCTGGCGTTGGTACCTCCTTCGCCGCCGGTGGTGTAGACTGAGTCTTACGAGTAGGGCACTGATTTTTATAGTGCCCTCTCTCCCTGCACGTGAAACAAATAATATGCAATTTAAAATTAGACATTAAAAAAAATTATACCTGATTCACCCCTGGGCTCCCCCTCAACTCCTGGCGTCGTTGCTCCGTCGGCGGTTAGTCCGGTGAAGAGCGGCTCGACTCTGATACCACTTGTAGGACCGGTGCAGTCGATAGAGGGGGGGTGAATATCGTTCGTGAAAACTTTCGTAAATCTTTCGTAAGACTTCTGAACTCAGAGCGTTAGTGCAGCGAAAAGATAAAAATAAAATAGAAGAAAGCAAAACAGGGGACACGGCAGGTTTATTTACTTGGTTCCCAACCCTCCAGGGTCAGTACGTCCAAGGCCTATGTACTCGGCGTTGAGTCCACTAATAGTCTCCTTTCCGGAATTTCCGGAGGCGGAGAAACCCGACTTACAGTGCAATATTACAAGCAATAATAAAGAAAAATAAATACTGTAATTAATTGCAAACCAAGCAAAAATGTGAAGCTCGGCCGATCTGGACCTCCGAAGTGCCACGCACTTCCTCCTGGAGCCTCCCGGTCGCAGAGCCTCGTCTTTAGCGCGTTGTCGTCGGTCGGAATGAATAGAATCGCAGTTAGGAAGTGTGTTTGAAGCAGAGGGGTTGAGACCCCTTTTATAGCCCTCCTGGGGGTGCCCTGGTCGACGGGGGCGCCCCCGAAGACTCGGTCAACTCTTATCTTTGCGTCTACCTCGCCGCAGCTGATAACAGCTTTGACCAGGGCGCCCCGGATCTTTCGGGTGCCCATCTTGAACCCAGTCAGCGCTTATCATGTGCTTCTGGCTTCGAGACAGCGAAACAGGCTGCTGGGGGCGCCCCGGACGCTCCGGGCGCCCCCGTGAGGGCTTATCCTGTGTTCTGACTTCGAAACAGCAAAACAGCTACTAATCCGGGCGCCCCGGACGCTCTGGGCGCCCCGATTGACACCTGTTCTGCATGCACACGTTTCCTGCCTGTTTAGCACTACCTGGGGGCGCCCCCCTTGCTGGGGGCGCCCTGGTTAGAGCCTCCAACAGGCTTTTTGCCTGTTTTAGCTGCTTTGTCTCCGGTTCTTGATACCTGCAAGATTCATATACACAAAGCATGGATACATATAATGTTAGCCTTAGTGACTTGGTTCGGACTTCGGATTTGCACGCAATCCTAGGTCGAACCGACGCAAACTCCTACCCCCGAGAAAGCGCCTTTCACCTACTCCTTTCAGGAGATGGTTGCCGCCCGGTCCTTCGGGTGGACTTTTGCCTAGCCGCCCTTCGCTAGGTCTTGGATACCAAGCATCCCTTCGCTTGGTGCCTAGCAGCCCTTCGCTAGGTCTTGTTTCCCTGACAGCCCTTCGTCAGGTGCCTAGCATCCCTTTGCTAGGACTTGTTCCTCTGACAGCCCTTCGTCAGGTGCCTAGCATCCCTTTGCTAGGACTTGTTCTCCTGACAGCCCTTCGTCAGGTGCCTAGCAGCCCTTCGCTAGGACTTATTTTCCTGACAACCCTTCGTCAGGTGCCTAGCAGCCCTTCGCTAGGTCTTTTCTTTCTGGCAGCCCTTCGCCAGAGCTTAGCGGCCCTTCGCTAGATCTTTTTCGTTCTGGCAGCCCTTCGCCAGAGCCTAGCGGCCCTTCGCTAGGTCTTAGGGTTTCCATGCCTAGCTTAACTAGGACTTTTCTCAGGCTTAGGTTACTTCTCCTTCGCTCCCCTTTGTCTGTTCAATATATTACTGACTTAAGTACATTGTCAAACATTAAAACACATAAAGGAGAACATCATTGATGCAACTTGCACCAACAGATAGATCAAATTTAGTTCGGGGTTAAAGGTAACAAACTTATCGCTGGTGTCGGCATTAGCAGTCACAACATTTGCTTGTGCCTTGGTGTTGGACGTATTGCCTTGGTTTTTCTTCTTGTTCTTTCGTTCAGGACAGAATTTGGCGTAATGTCCAACTTGTCCACATGTCCAGCACGGCTTGGTTCCATTTTTCTTTTGAACTTTTGGTTTGGGTTTCATCTTGTTCTTCATTTTCGGATTTTTGAAATTATTTTTGTCAGATGAGACCACCACGTTTGCCTTTGGAATACAGTCCATTGGCATTGTCTTATTATCATCTTTATGTTGCTTGCGATGTTCTTCCTCGATATTTAAGGCAATCATCAAATCTTCTAAAGAGATTTGACCTCTCCTATGTTTAAGAGTCATGCCAAAATCTTCCCAACTCGGAGGCAACTTCTCGATGATAGACAAGACCTGAAATTTTTCGGGTAGTAGCATATCTCCTTCAGCAAGACCATGAATCAGAACTTGAAATTCATGGGTCTGCTCAACTACAGATTTTTCTTCAACCATTTTGAAGTTTAGGAACTTTGCCACAGTGTACTTCTCTAAACCAGAATCTTCGGAGTTATATTTTTTATCCAAGGATTTCCACAATTCCTTGGCCGAAGAGGTTGAGCAGTACACATCAAAAAGTGCGTCTGAGAGGGCAGACAAGATTCTCCCATGGCAGAGATAATCCCTTGACTTAAACCTCTCTAAGGCAGCACTACGGCCAGGTTCCTCTTCATCAGGTGAAGGAGGATCTGTTTCTATGATAGAGAATAGCCCTAGCGTGGTAAGCCAGAACTTCATGCGTTGTTGCCAACGCCTAAAGTTCTGCCCAAAAAATCTTTCAGGTCTGGCGCTAGCCTCATCAGACCCAACTACCCTATCATTCATCATGTCTATTGATGCTTACAATCAATTCTCTAAAATTGTTGTAAATATAGCACTAAAATCAATAATATATTTGCACCAATAAAATCAGGCAGCATGCAATAGACAGTAAATGAATAAGCAGGGTTAGGAAATCGTTATCCTCCGGTCGAAGCGCCGGTGTGCCGACTGTCTTTAGAGAATTGATTGCCGCCCTACGGTGCAAAGGCTCCCGGCAAAACTCCCCTAAGATCCGACAACCACGCTGCGTTCGTAGGTGCACTCCAAAACGAACGCTGCCCTCGGAGACAACCTCAGATCGCACTAGGCGAAGCCTCAAGACCCAAAACCGAAACAGGAAGAAGAAAACAAACTTCGAGAAGGAGACGATGCTCGAAGAGGAGAAGAGAAGAAGAAGCAGTGAATAAGATCTCTACTTCTTCCCCTTCTTTTATAGATCCGAAGAGGCACTGATTGCCTCTTCCTTGCGTCGCGTCGCTGCCTCCAGGAGTCGCGCCGTGCGCGACTTTGAAGAAAGACGCAACTTCTCAAAAAAATAAAAGAAAAATAAAATAAGAAATAAAAATAAACCAAACCAATTGGTTTAGAAAACCAGACCGAAATCTGCAAAACCAAACCGGGCCGCCCGCAAGCGCGAGGCTCACGGGCTGGGGATTTGCACCCCCCTGCGCGCGATAATCGCGTGCGTCGCACCCGGTTTATGGATTTTCGGCCCAGACCCCCTGAAACCACCTGGTTTGGGCTCAACCCGCGCATGCGTGTAGGTCCCCCTAAGCCATCTAAGCATGGTAGGAATGACTTGATATATAAGGCATTCCAACTCTTTTGGCTTAGCAATGTGGGACTAAACACATACACATCTCCTTCAATATAATTTGAAATTCTTAACAAAAATCAACATGTATTACGGATTCTGATCCTCCCGTGATTATTGACGATCTTTATCCATGAAGTCGTAAATAGGGGGTCCGTTATTCGAGGTTGAAGATGGCTTGAGCTCCACTTCCCCAAGGTGATCTCGGGGACTTCTGGCCTTGGCGGTCTGCTCCCCGAGACAATCTTGTGTCGACTTTCCGAGGTGATCCCGAGAGGAAATTTTTCGACTTACTCTTCTAGGGTATATATCTCGAGGGGAGCCCAGAGACTTTGGAAGAAAAGTAGCTCAGACTCATTATATCGTATCACGTAACTTCTTCATCTCTATGTCCATCACGGACTATTCAACTCCATCAATTATATTGTTTGAGTTTGCAGGATGATTTAGACATAGAAAGGATCGCTCATCAATAACTCCCAGCGGAACCTTTTGATCAATATTATTCTTCACCGAGCGTGCGAAATAGATTGAAAACATATTTAAAAATAAAATACGTTTTTTAAATTATAAAACGTCATTTATTTATTCAATATGACTCGCGGCTGTAGACACACAGGACGTCGTTGGAATCCACCCACTCTTTCTTCCTCACTGTCAGTCCCAGCTAGCCCCGTTTTGCCTCTGCCTATATATCTCTATCTCCCTCACCTCTTTCCCTCCCCAGCATGCCTTGTATCGTCTATCCCAGTGTTTGGCACAGACGAAGAAGCAGCCAATACAATCCCATCGCTTCCTTCTTCAATCGTCATCAATCTCCATAGAGACGCTTCTTCTTCATCTTCCTCTGCGTCTCTTCCTTTGTTCTGGTCTCCAAGCAATCATTCCCCTTCCCCAAACGCTATCTCCTACTCTCCGATCCTCTTAAAACCAGAATCCAAACCAAAGAGATGAAGGAGAGAGCGGCCATGGCTCCCCTCCGCTTTTACTTCTTCCTCTCCTTGTTCGGCTGCTTCTTCGGCTGTTCGACTTCTCTTGCAGAGCTCAGGAAGAAGACGTACATAGTCCACATGGCCAAGGACAAGATGCCGGCAGCCTTTGCAGAGCACAGTCGCTGGTATGACGCTTCGCTGCGCTCGGTATCCGACGCCGCTGAGATTCTCTATACGTATGACACCGTTGCCCACGGATTCTGCGCCCGGCTCACCCCCGCGGAGGCGCGCGCGCTCGAGGACCTCCCCGGTGTGCTCGCCGTCCACCCCGAGGTTCGCTATGAGCTCCACACCACCCGCACGCCGGAGTTCCTCCACCTCGACCGCACTGAGGCGCTGATACCGCAATCCAACACCGAGAGCGACGTCGTCGTCGGGGTGTTGGACACCGGCGTGTGGCCCGAGAGCAAGAGCTACGATGACGCCGGGCTCGGCCCCGTCCCCGCGAGCTGGAGGGGTGAGTGCGTGGAAGCGAAGGACTTCACGGCGGCCACCGCGTGTAACCGTAAGCTGGTCGGCGCCCAGTTCTTCTCCAAGGGGTATGAGGCCGCCACGGGTCCGATTGACGAGTCCAAGGAGTCGAGGTCGCCACGCGACGACGACGGCCACGGCACACACACCTCTTCCACCGCCGCTGGATCCGCCGTCGCCGGTGCCAACCTGCTGGGCTACGCCGCCGGCACGGCCCGCGGCATGTCGACTCGCGCGCGCATCGCGGTCTACAAGGTCTGCTGGCTCGGTGGGTGCTTCAACTCCGACATACTCGCCGCCATGGACAAGGCAGTGGATGACGGGTGTGGTGTCCTTTCGCTGTCCCTTGGCGGCGGCAGTACGGACTATTTTCGAGACAGCATAGCCATCGGAGCCTTCAATGCCGTGGCTAAAGGGGTTGTGGTGTCTTGCTCCGCCGGCAATGGCGGCCCCTCTAGTTCCACCCTCTCCAACGAGGCGCCGTGGATCACCACCGTTGGAGCCGGCACGATCGACCGCGACTTCCCCGCCTACGCTGTGCTCGGAGACGGAAAGAACATAACCGGCGTCTCGCTCTACAGCGGAAAGCCTCTGTCTTCCTCGCCCCTATCCCTTCATTTACGCCGGGAACGCCACCAATGCCACCAACGGCAATCTCTGTATGCAGGGAACGCTGCTCCCGGACAAGGTTTCGGGAAAAATCGTCCTATGCGATCGAGGTATCAATGCGCGCGTTCAGAAGGGCTTCGTCGTGGAGGGACGCCGGAGGAGCCGGTATGATCCTAGCCAACTCCGCTGCCAACGGGGAGGAGCTCGTTGCCGATGCACACATCCTCCCAGCCACCGCCGTCGGGCAAAGGGCCGGGGAAGTCATCAAGTCCTATCTTTTCTCAGATCCGAACCCGACGGCCACAATCGCGTTCGGCGGAACCAAGGTTGGCATCACGCCGTCGCCGGTGGTGGCTGCGTTCTCCTCTCGCGGGCCGAGCGCCACCACTCCCGACATCCTGAAGCCGGACATCCTCGCGCCTGGGGTGAACATCCTTGCTGCCTGGACGGGGAAGGTCGGACCGACTGGGCAGGCGGCAGATCCGCGACGAACGGAGTTCAACATCATCTCCGGCACCTCCATGTCGTGCCCCCACATCAGCGGCCTGGCAGCGCTCCTCAAGGGGGCGTACTCGGATTGGAGCCCTAGCGCCATCAAATCGGCCCTCATGACCACCAGCTACTCCATTTACCCTAACGGCGACAGCATCCTCGACGTCGCCACCGGCCGCGCGGCCACGCCCTTCGATTTCGGGGCCGGCCACGTGAATCCACCCAAAGCTCTCGACCCTGGCCTCATCTACGACATCACCACCGAGGACTACATCGACTTCCTATGCGCCCTAAACTACACGATGGTCCAGATTGAAGCCGTCTCCCGGCAGCCAAACGTCGCCTGCGACAGCAAGACGATCTACTCGGTGTCTGATCTCAACTACCCCTCGTTCTCGGTGGCATTCGAGACGGCGAGCGGCGCGGGAGGCGGCGGCTCATCGAAGACGACAACGGTGAAGCACAAGCGCACGCTGACCAACGTGGGGGCGCCGGGGGCATACAAGGCGACGGTATCGGCCCCGGCAGAGGTGAGTGTCGAGGTGTATCCGCAGGAGTTGAGCTTCGGGAGCTCGGGGGAGAGGAAGAGCTACACGGTCAGCTTCTCCGCGGCGTCGCAGCCGTCAGGCTCCGCTGCGTTCGGTCGCCTCGTGTGGTCCGACGGGAATCACGTGGTCGCCAGCCCTTTGGCCTTCACGTGGACATAAATATTTGGGGGCAAAGCAGCTCTCCAAAATGGACGGTCGTGATGGCCCGGGCTTTGATCACGGATCCAGTTAATGCGTAACGGTGCTTTATAAGACAAGAGGAAGCGTTTTCTTCACGTCTTTTATAAAATTTACATTATGCTTTATGTTGTTTTTAGATCAAAATTGTTTTTTTTCCCATCTTCTAAAAAAGAAAAAAAAGGTGAATAAGTAACAATTGTGAATAATTATTTAATGAATAAGAAAATTGATTTGACAGGGATTGACTCGAGTCTTTGTCTTCTTCTTTGAATTGGTAAGCAAGTATTTATAAAATTATTGTTAACGGATGGTATCTTCACATAATTTAAAATTGCATAAAATTAAAATAGTTTCTTAAATTATCTTGATTAATTTTAGAGATGATTAATTTGATTTTATGAAAGTTTTCATCAATCAATAGTTTAAACCGAGAATCAATGGAGGTTTATTCAAGCGGTGGTTAATATTTTTAGAATTCTTATGTCACTGTAAGAAAATCATTTTAACTAACCCTTGCACCTCTTGAATATACATAAGTTATATTTTAAATTTATCTAATAAATAAATTAAGACGAAGTTAATCTATCTTATAGGTTTGTAATATTAAAAGAACTCTTTTTTAAAATTATTAAAATAATATTATTTTAATTAGTATCATATATATCTAATTTACGTTACGCTTAATCTCAAAGATTTATGAGTTAAACCTCATAAAAAAAATTTCCCGACCACTAAAAGTGTTAAATATCGGAAAGTCCGAGGGTTAAAGTGTAGAGTTAACCAAACTTTGAGACCTTTTGTGCCTAAACTTAAAAAGCCCTATTTGCTTCTCACGATTTTTGTTTCTTCCTCCTCGAAACCACCCGACGCCCAACGGATCTGCGTCGCAACTGCCCACACGCGAAATCTCTTCTCCACCACATCTCTGTGCCGAAGCCCAAACTTCCCTTTCCCCCTCTTCTTTGACTCAACCAAATCCACCTTCGCACTGCAATTTCGGTTAAGATCTGCTCCTCTGCCTCTTGTGCTGCCGCGATCGCGGGCGACATCGACCACACCAACATCATCCGACTGTCGGCGAAGACTCTACCTCGCGATTCCTCCATTCCCTTCTTCTCCACGTGCTCTCTATTCCTTCACCATATGAGATGTTGTGGATAGGAGTTTTGGTGGAGGCACTGCCGAGACCTACCGCTGGCGCCGACGTAGGAGGTTGCGATTCTGCCGGCACCATAGCATGTAAAGTTGAGCATGTGGATTTAATCTTTTGGGATTAGAAACTCTATTTTAGAATGGAATTGGTTGGGTGTGTTACTATGAATTTGTTTTTCAGATTAAATCTGCTATAAATCGACTAAGGTAATTGTTAATGAATTTGATATTGGCATGAGGCTAGACAATTTAGTTTATAGGTTGAAAAGTTCTATCGTGAGCTCACCTTGTGTAGAACTTTGATCGGCGTTGTTGACTAGAGTGGTGGTTATGTTTCCATGGGTTCTGTTCAAATGGAATTGATGATACTTTGGGCTTAGGGCAATAATTGGTGGATCTGCATTATTGATTGAATTATATATCTTGGAGTTAGTAATATTCTAGATTAAGTTTTCATTTTAGTTCTCTTGGTCTTGTGGTGTTTTGCGATGTGATACTTTACTAGATAAAATTGGATTAGTAGGTGGATGGAGCTAGTTTCCGTGCATGAATTGTAGATTGTGAAATCGAAACTGTTGGGGACTAAATGTTGTTTTGATTCTTAGTTCATGTATCATGTGTGAGATTGATGTGCTAGTGTAGAAAAGAAGCTTGATGATCTATCCACTTGGAGCATCTTACTGTCATATTCGTATACCTATTTGCTCTTTGTAATGTTGATTTTAATGATTTGTATAATTGATGAGGGATACGACTATTGTGAATTCCTTAGGTTAGTTGAGAAATTAATTTAATAACCTAATTGTAACAATTGGGTTAAGAAGGAATCTAAAGTTATTTAAGATTTAATTAAGTAGATATATATAATTATAATTGTGCTTAATGTAAAGTTTAGCTACTTTATGGTTGTATAAATAGCTAAACTCCATCCTTAATACAAGACTTTGATCGGATTCGTTTGTTGATCATGGGAGATTCTCTTCGATACGGACACTACTTTATGAGGCGGGTATTTCTTGCTTGCTTTTATAGTTTCGTTTATCTTTAAATGTATGGTTATTCACTTATCTGAGTAGGTTGATTTACCTTAAATCTATACTGCTTGTTTTCCTGCTTGGTACTTATTCTGTGTTTGACCTTGAAGTAAAAAATCTAAATTTTTAGTTATACATATACATTGGTATCATGTATCATGTTGCATTTGTTGCATGCTGACAGTTATCGGCTTTCTTGTGATTAAGTCTGTCGTCAATCATATAATGATCTGCCCATTCAACCACTCGGGATAGTAGTAGTTGCCAAAGTTCGAACGTGTTGGACCTTGGATGGCTAGAGAGGGGGGGTGTGTGAATAGCCAGACACTTAAAAACTTGCTTCTTTTTGTTTCTGCACTTAGGGTTAGCAGCGGAAGAAAACACAGAACAGAAACACAACAGAAATATAGAAAGAAGAACAAACGCTAACAGAGAGATTTACAAGGTTCGAGGATAACTTGTCCCTACTCCTTGCCGTGCCCGTGAGGTGGGCGATCCCTTAATCGTCGACAGATCAAGCCCCGAAAATTCAGATAATCAAAACTCTTTCTCGGTGGAGTAACCTCTCCACAGATCTCAAAGATGAATCAGGTTAAGCACAGAAGATCACGAGAAGAAGCTTACAGACTTAGGAGCAAGCATAGGAAGCACGAAGATGAGGCATAATTCAGAGCACAACTCAGCACAACCCTAACGTGCTCAGTCCACTGAAGACCTCTTCAGCTGAGCTCAGGTCAGTCGATAGCTCGCCAGACAGTCGCTAGCCCGCGCCAGAAGTCGTTGAATCCTGCGAATAGAAAACAGACAAACCTGCCCGAAGCGAAAGTCGCCAATTGACCCTCCTTCTTGGTTTGTGTCATCTCTGTATCACCTGCACACTCATCAGAAGGATTAGCACAGCAAATCAAAGCGTATCAGCATGTATCAGAAGGAAATCAGAGTGAAATCAGAAGTGATCAGGAAGTCTGACAACGATTCAAATTAAAGTGATCGGTCACTCGACCGATCAGTGAAGGGCCTGATCGATTAGGCTCCTGCTTGATTGATCCAGTGAAGCTCTGATCAATCACCTTGACCGATTAGAGAACAGGGATCGGTCCACCGACCGATCACAAAGAAGACCAGACCTTACGGGAAGTCAGCCAAGGCCTGACTTGGGATTTCAGACCAACCCTGATCGGTCACTTGACCGATCAAGCTCGAGGCCTGATCGGTCAAGCTAACCGATTAGGCTAGAGCTTGATCGGTCCAGGCATGCCCTGATCGGTCTATAGACCGATCAGGGTCTTTTACCTAAACCTTCTGTTGGTGAACGATCAGAAACTACACAGAAGGTTTCTGTTCTCTTTCTGATTGTTCACTAGAACGATCAGACACCCTGGATCGGTCACCAGACCGATCAATTATCAAGGGAGTTTGTGCCAACTCCCTGATCGAACTCCAGACCGATCCACAACCGAGGGAGTTAGTGCCAACTCCCTGATCGAACCACAGACCGATCCAGCTCCGACCATTTCGACCCTAAGTTCAGAGAACAGGCTCCCTTGCCTTCTCTGACTCATTTTGGTCTCGGAGAAAGAGCTCACGTGCCCTCTCTGACCAGTACACTCAATGCTCAGTCCCCCAGACCAAGACTTCGTGTCCAGTTTCACTCACTGGGACTTAGTCCAACCTATCTTCACTCACTAGGATTTTCTTCACCTAGCTTCCCTCACTAGCACCTGGCTTCACTCACCAGGGTTTCCTTCACCTAGCTTCACTCACTAGGATTTCCGTCACCTAGCTTCACTCACTAGGACCCGGCTTCACTCACCGGGGTTTCCATCACCTAGCTTCACTTACTAGGACCCAACTTCACTCACCGGGGTTTCCGTCACCAAGGTTCACTTGCTAGGACCCGACTTCACTTATCGGGGTTTTCATCACCTAGCTTAACTCACTAGGACCCGACTTCACTCACCGGGGTTTCGGTCACCTAGCTTCACTTGCTAGGACTCGGCTTTACTCACCGGGATTCGTGCTCAGTCCCCGACCAAGACTTAACCCGAACTCATCTTACTCAACTAAACTTAAATCGCTGTCAACACCAAAACAACAATCAGGTCAGACTGCATCAACAATCTTCCCCTTTTTGTTGTTTGACAACTCGATTTTAAGTTTAGGTATTAGAAGTCAATTAAAATCAAATTTCACTAATGAAAAGGAATCAGAGTCCTCCCCCGACAATAGTTATATTCGTAATAACCCTAAACTTAACTAACCAATCTCTCCCCCTTTGTCAAACACCGAAAAGGGTGTAGACTGGTTATTAAGTTTAAAACAACTCTCCCTTAACCAAGGGTCTCTCCCAAAACATCGAGTGATAAGTTAAAGACATATGAAAAGCATATGAAATATATCAAGGCAAGCACACATATGCATCATATGTCGATAGAGTAAACACAGAATACAACCAATAACTGAAAGAAACACCAAAACATAGCATAATGTACTCAGTCAGAAACAGATCATCAAGCAACAGTCATGAGTCACAAGATATCAATCCTGATCAGCAGGATCAAGGGGGGGATCAGATTGCATTGGATCGAACGCAGTGTCATCAATAGGTAGGAAGCTCCCTGGAGCAGTGCTGCTGGATGGCAGAAAGCCAGAAAATGTCTGCTGTGGCTGATGACCAGCCATCCAAGCGCGCCACTCAGCAAACATCTGTTGGATCGAGAGAACCGATAGAGGGGGGGGGGGTGAATATCGGAAATCGTTTTTCTTTCGGAAAGCTTAGAGCAAGTACGCAGCGGAAATTAGAAACACAGAGACATAGTCGATTTTACTTGGTTCGGAGCCTGTGTCGACTCCTACTCCAAGGCCCACGATCGTTGATCGTTTACTTTGGGCAATTCTATATGAGCGCAAAATCAGTTTACAAGAATAGATTTATAAGTATAGTACCATAAACTTTTAAACAAAAAAAACTCTTCTTTTACCGACGTCCGGTTGTAGGTTGACTTTCCGGAGCAGCGGGACGTCGTCGGCTCGAGTTGGGCAGTTTCCGGAGCAAGGCTTGAGAACAGAAGAGCGTGGAAGCGTTGGTTCGAAGTTGTTGTGGAAAGCTTGGGCATTGGGTGCTACTTATAGCACCTCGGGGCACCCTGGACGTCGGGGGCGCCCTGCCACGTGTCAACCGATCCGGTTTTAGCTCGGTCAAGCGTTATCCCATCCGAATAGGGATAACTTTGACTCTGGGGGTGCCCTGGTCGCAGAGGGCGCCCTGCTTGACTTCTTCTGCGTAAAGTTCTCGGCTGGATAAGGGTGACGCTTCGAAGGCTTGGGCGTGGGGCGCCTTGGCTGCTGAGGGCGCCCTGGCTGCTGAGGGCGCCCTGCCCAGTAAGCAGACGAAGCCCTTTTTGCTTCATTTGTTTCTGGTTCACCTTGGGGGCGCCCTGGACACTCAGGGCGCCCTGCTCAGCTATTGCCTCACTCCTTTGAGGCTCTCTGAGTTGCAGACATACGTTCCTTCAGTCCTGCATCCAGGGTTAGTCCAAAACACAATAAACCAATTAATTATTAGTTTATACAGCCTTAGCTGTCTTGGTTCTGACTTTGGACTCCAAAATGGAGCCCTAGGTCGAACCGACGCCTACTGTTCCCTCGACGGAGAACGCGTCCTCACCTACTCCTCTCGGGAGAATTTACCTGATGCCAACCTCTCCTTTGGTTGGACTTTTGCCTGACGGTCCTTTGTCAGGTCTTGGATGCCGAGCTGTCCTTCGCCCGGTGCCTAGCATTCCTTCGCTAGGGCTTCAGTCCCAGGCTGTCCTTCGCCTGGTGCCTAGCAGTCCTTCGCTAGGTCTTGGATGCTGGCAGTCCTTCGCCAGTTGCCTAGCAGTCCTTCGCTAGGGCTTGGTTACTGGCAGTCCTTCGCCAGGTGCCTAGCAGTCCTTCGCTAGGTCTTGGATGCTGGCAGTCCTTCGCCAGTTGCCTAGCAGTCCTTCGCTAGGGCTTGGTTGCTGGCAGTCCTTCGCCAGGTGCCTAACAGTCCTTCGCTAGGGCTTGGTTGCTGGCAGTCCTTCGCCAGGTGCCTAGCAGTCCTTCGCTAGGTCTTGGATGCTGGTAGTCCTTCGCCATTTGCCTAGCAGTCCTTCGCTAGGGCTTGGTTGCTGGCAGTCCTTCGCCAGGTGCCTAGCAGTCCTTCGCTAGGGCTTGGATACTGGCAGTCCTTCGCCAGGTGCCTAGCAGTCCTTCGCTAGAGCTTTTTCTGCACACTCAGTGAACAACGTTAGATCACAAATAAACTTAACTTTGAATCCTTTGCCAATATCAAAACCAGGTTCGATATGGTGCTTCCTGCACCAACAATCTCCCCCTTTTTGATTATGGCAACACAATTCAAAGTTAAGTAAAAAAACTTTATAACTGTTAAGAATATAATGTAAAAATGAAGTATAGCAATTTTACACAATTTAAAAAACTTTATAACATTTACTAACACAAGGTAAGATTTGAAAAAAAAACCTTTATTTCTCATACTCCCCCTAAAACCCTGAGTACTTGTGTTATAAAATACTTAACTTTGACCTTTCCTCCCCCTTTGACATATATCAAAAATAAACATGGGTGAACAAGGTATCTAATAGGTTTATGTAAGGGAGTTTAAAAACATAGTTTTCAAGAAAAAACTTTAAGTAATGGATTTCATAAAAAATGATGTTCAAAGTAATAGGTGTTTTGAAAATACATGAAGCTCCCCCAAAAAAAACTTTCAAAAACTTGGAACATAGTTTTCAAGAGTAACTTACTTAGCTAATATTTTGAAAGCAGGTTTTCCTTTTAAAAAGGTTCAACATTTGCACTCATAGAGAAATTTTCTTGGAACATATTTTGTGCATTAAAACCCATTTTTACTTAGAAAAATCTTTAAATAGACAAGTTTCTGCTGAAACATCTGTCAAAAATTTCAAAGGTTTTTGCTCAGACAAACTTTGTTTACTAAGAAGGATTTTGCTTAGAAAAAATTTCAAAATAAATGTACTTAGTGCTTTTAGAGGTTTTGAAAGTACTTTGAAGATACTTAGACCAATTTTAAAGCACTTAAAAATACTTAGTGAAAACAAGATAAAATTTAAAATTTTCTCTCTCCTGGCCATATATCAATAAGGAACTTTTTGAAAGAAGATTTAAAAAAAATTATGTATCAGAGCTTATGAGTTTTGAGAACATAAAAATACTTAGCATAATTCTTGAAGGTATAGCAACAACTTTAAACTGCATCAACAAAACTCCACTTAAAAAATATTTTATATTTGTAGGCAAGTCTTTTAGAAACTTCATGTACTTAGAACACTATTGCCTTTACAAGTATTAGTACTTTTCAAAACATTATACTTTGAAAAATAGAAGTACTTTTGAAGATTATGCAAAAAAAAAAATTAATATTTTGAATACTTGACTTGATTTCTTTTCCAGTCTGACACAATCCTAGGAAACCTTGTTAACTACAAGGACATTTTCCTAAGTGTCCTGGAAATTTTTCAACCCAAGTAAATATTATTTAAAAAATGATTTCAGAAATAATTTTATAAGCCATAAAACATTTTAAAATAATATTATTTTGTAAAACAAATGTTTTCGACACAATTTTGAAAATATAGTGTATGAAAACATATTATTTAGAAATGTTTAATAACTCTTTTAATTTGACCTCCCCCTAAACTTGATACAGTCCTTGGAAGCTTGTTGACCACAAGTGTTCTTCCTCTGAGTTCTTAAGGTTCAGTTCATATCAAAAGAATTATTTAATAATTTCAAATATAATTGCCAAAGAAAATACTTGTCAGAAATAATTTCTTTTGGTTTAGACTCCCCCTAAATTTGACACATCCTCGGAGTCCTTGTAGATCATTAAGTAGACCTTCCTTTGTGTCTTTAGGGTTTACTAAAATCAAAAGAATAGTTTTGAATACTAGCATGGTAATAGAATTTTTAGTAAATTCAATTTGACCAGAGACCCTGTTTTCGAAAAACATTTTGAAATAATAATGGTTTTTGTAAAGCACAAAAAAAATATCGTGATTATTGGAAAATATAGTATTTTTAAACTTCTTCTTTTAATTTGAGCTCCCCCTGAATCTGACATAGTCCTAGGAGGCTTGTTGACCACAAGTTAATCCTCCTCTTAGTCTTAGGGTTTGTCAAACTTAAAGGAACAATTTTGAACTTGCCTTTTGAGTATGATCATTTTTAAGGAGATAGATTTTTGAAAATACAATCTGGTATGAAAAAAAACCCTTTTGAAATGGTAATAATTTTTCAAAAATACTTTGAAAGAAAAGAATAAACCACTCCCCCTGTACCGTTTAACTTAATCTAATGTCCATGTTTGATTATGTTGACTAGGGTTGACTGTGTTAACTAGGTTTAACTATGTTTGACCAATCAAATAACTAAATTAATCAAACCCTAAATTCTATTTAAAACAAGTCTATTTTAACATTCAATATTTTGAAAAACTAGAGATAATTTTGAATAATTTTTGAAAGCACTTTGAGTTTTATTTAAAAGGATAGTGACATATATTCTTAGGTCCTAGATATCTCACCCAGTTCTATGTGATCAAACATGTTAACCTTATGGGTTTTGTGAGACAAATATTTTAATTTTGAAAACATGGTTAATTTTGAAAAGTTAGATTAATTTTGAAAACAATTAATTTGAAAAGGAATATTTGAATCTAAGATTAACTGACAATTTGTGTTAGATTCGAATTTGACAAAAAGTAATTTGAATTTGAAATTCAAAAATTGGCTTCCAGGTCTTGGCGAGGCACTAGGTCTTCTTTGGCCGTAGCCTTATTGGATCATCAACCCTTTCCTTGACAAAGCCGTTTAATGAAATTCCATTTTCAAAATTAATCTTTGAAAAGTTCTGGTCTAACTAGTTTGAGTTTTGGATCGGTAGCTTCGGCTAGTTTCACCAGTCTAAAGAGATCAAGTAAACTTGATCTTATTAGAATTGGTTTCCCTAACGTACTATCATCTCACCTCCACCCAATACTATGTTGTTCAAATTTCAGTTAAACCTTTAGTCCTTAAACTAATCAATCCTAATTTTAAGTAAAAAAATAAACATAAAAAGAAAGATACAATTAAAGCAAACAAAAAAATTGATCTAAGTTATATCATAATCGAAATAAAACTCTGGTTTATTAAAATCAGCATGGTTGTGAATTAAATTTTCTGACATATTAAACTTAACTAATTTGTATGAATTAATTACGTTCTTTGATGTAAATATTAGATTTTTAAATACCGTAAATTTACCTTTTGATTCCCGTTTGGGAATCTCCCCCTTGATACTTGCCGTCTTTCCTTTTTGTGTCTTTAGTATCTTGTAGTGATCACGAGCTGATCGGACCGGTTTGGTTTGATCTCCTTCTTTGTCGTCAAATTCTGAGTCTGAGTTGGACTCGTGTACAGGTTGAATCTTCTTCTTTGGTGGTTCTCTTGGAGCTTTCCCTGCACTAGAAATTATACCTTCCTCGACCATTATAGTATTTGTTTGATTATCTAATTGTAATTCAAAAAAGGATTCGAGATTGGTTACCATTTTTGTCTTAGTCAATTCGTCTTCTGACTCTGGCTCAAGTTCGCAGTCAGGTGCTAACTCTTCTAATATCTCAATTTCGGAGCTCTCTTCGTGTAGATTGGTTAGTTTCTCCCAAATTTCTCTGGCACATCTGAATGGACCTACTAGTTCGAGTTGCTCCTTGGTTAGGCCACATTGTAGGATTGCTGTCGCCCTTGCATCGGTCTCGATTTGGTTGAGGGTTTGTTCATCCAGTTTGTCTCATTCGACGGATAACTCATCTTCTACGGGAAGAGAGAATCCCGTTTGGATGATCCGCCATAAGTCCATGTGGGCCTTCAGAAGGGACTCCATTTGTCTTCTCCAAAAGCTGAAGTTCTCGCCTGAGAATAGCGGTGGACGAGCATTGTTCCACTCTTGGTTGGCCATTTAAAATAACCTCTTGCACACAAAAAGAAACAACAAAAGTGTACCAAGACTTGGTCTTGGATTAGTAGTGCGGGAGAAGGAAGAAATAGCCAAAAAAATATTGCACGAATTTCGAGGCGAAATAATAATAAAATAATAAAAATAAGTTATGACAAATTTTTGAAAAATATTGATTTTGTCAATTCTGATTAATAATGAAAAAGCAAGAATTTAACTTCTAAAAAAATTTGCTCGAATTAAAATAACACGAATTTCGAGAAAAATATTAAAATAATAATAAAAAAAATTATGACAAATTTTCAAAAATTGTTCGTTTTATCAAATCAGACTTATAGTGAAAATATGAAAATTCAAAATTGAAAAAGGCGTAAAGATATTTTAAATTCACCCACAGATATTATTTATTTTTAAAATAAAAGGCGGAAAAGATGTAGTGGTGTTGAAAAAAGAAAAGAAATAAGAAAAAAAATTTTGTAAATCCGAAAAACTTTCAAACTGGTGGTTGCACCAAGTTTGAACTATCCCGCTCTGATACCACTTGTTGGATCGAGAGAACCGATAGAGGGGGGGTGAATATCGGAAATCGTTTTTCTTTCGGAAAGCTTGGAGCAAGTACGCAGCGGAAATTAGAAACACAGAGACATAGTCGATTTTACTTGGTTCGGAGCCTGTGTCGACTCCTACTCCAAGGCCCACGATCGTTGATCGTTTACTTTGGGCAATTCTATATGAGCGCAAAATCAGTTTACAAGAATAGATTTACAAGTATAGTACCATAAACTTTTAAACAAAAAAACTCTTCTTTTACCGACGTCCGGTTGTAGGTTGACTTTCCGGAGCAGCGGGACGTCGTCGGCTCGAGTTGGGCAGTTTCCGGAGCAAGGCGTGAGCACAGAAGAGCGTGGAAGCGTTGGTTTGAAGTTGTTGTGGAAAGCTTGGGCGCTGGGTGCTACTTATAGCACCTCGGGGCACCCTGGACGTCGGGGGCGCCCTGCCACGTGTCAACCGATCCGGTTTTAGCTCGGTCAAGCGTTATCCCATCCGAATAGGGATAACTTTGACTCTGGGGGTGCCCTGGTCGCAGAGGGCGCCCTGCTTGACTTCTTCTGCGCAAAGTTCTCGGCTGGATAAGGGTGACGCTTCGCAGGCTTGGGCGTGGGGCGCCTTGGCTGCTGAGGGCGCCCTGGCTGCTGAGGGCACCCTGCCCAGTAAGCAGACGAAACCCTTTTTGCTTCATTTGTTTCTGGTTCACCTTGGGGGCGCCCTGGACACTCAGGGCGCCCTGCTCAGCTATTGCCTCACTCCTTTGAGGCTCTCTGAGTTGCAGACACACGTTCCTTCGGTCCTGCATCCAGGGTTAGTCCAAAACACAATAAACCAATTAATTATTAGTTTATACAGCCTTAGCTGTCTTGGTTCTGACTTTGGTCTCCAAAATGGAGCCCTAGGTCGAACCGACGCCTACTGTTCCCTCAACGGAGAACGCGTCCTCACCTACTCCTCTCGGGAGAATTTACCTGATGCCAACCGCTCCTTTGGTTGGACTTTTGCCTGACGGTCCTTTGTCAGGTCTTGGATGCCGAGCTGTCCTTCGCCCGGTGCCTAGCATTCCTTCGCTAGGGCTTCAGTCCCAGGCTATCCTTCGCCTGTTGCCTAGCAGTCCTTCGCTAGGTCTTGGATGCTGGCAGTCCTTCGCCAGTTGCCTAGCAGTCCTTCGCTAGGGCTTGGTTGCTGGCAGTCCTTCGCCAGGTGCCTAGCAGTCCTTCGCTAGGGCTTGGATACTGGCAGTCCTTCGCCAGGTGCCTAGCAGTCCTTCGCTAGGGCTTTTTCTGCACACTCAGTGAACAACGTTAGATCACAAATAAACTTAACTTTGAATCCTTTGCCAATATCAAAACCAGGTTCGATATGGTGCTTCCTGCACCAACAACATCTCCCTCTGATCGGCACGCATCTCAGACCGGACCTCAGACCGAAACTCCTGCTGCCTGAGTTCTAACATGTGAAATCTGTGGTCGATCGTCTACTCGAGCTCGACGATCTGCCATCTGAGATCTGGCTCAGCCTCGTAGTCGACCTCCGCTGCTGCAGCGGGCACACCATGATGTCCAGCTGGGGCTGCTGCTACCTGAATATGTGCCGCCCGTGGAAGCTCCCCGAGATCCCTCCCATCCTTCCACCTAAGGCCACGAGGATCGGCAATAATGCCAGACTTGGAGAACGCGCGTCTCCCAAGTCTACATTCTTGCCGAACCATCGGCACAGTCCTCCCCTTAGACACATCAATACCGACTGACTGGAGCCAATTAGTAATAATGTGACCAAAAGGCATATAAACCGTGCGACGCCCGGGGTCCTTATAGTAGAGAATGGACTGGTAGATACTCGCCATGATGTCGAAATCTAGATGGCGATGCATCTTATATAGCATCAGGCAATGAAAAGAGCGGATCTCTGCTAAGGGTTTTGAGGTGATCGGCAGAATACAGTTGGTGATAATCTTGAAAAGAATATAATCAACTGGGGAAAGTCGAAGAGCAGCAAAAGTAGGGAAATCAAGGGCTAGCTCATCAGGGCCATCCGGCTTGGGGTGTCCTAAAAAATACTCGTAAATAGAATCAGGGGTGACACCCAAGAATGGAACTGGTAGAGGATCTGGAATACTAGGGAATATGGGCAAGATATTCGGCGATCGGCGACAAGCCAGATACTCCGAGAAAGCGACGTAAGTGAACTCTAAGTTTGTCCTGGCCACCCAGGTAGAATACCCAATAGTGCCAGCACTGTGATGAAGGTTATTGTAGAATTCTGAAACCAAATCAAAGTTGATATCGCGTTCAAGGAAAAGAAATGATTCCAGAGAATAGTATTCAATAACTTGTCTCACGGATGGACAGTGTTCATATACAAAAGATTTATCCACCGATCGGCAGGGGAGAAGCTTGAAGGTGGTATTCTCAAAGGATTTTTCAAAATAGGCACTGAGGAATCTAGGACTGGTAGATGGTTGAGGTCTGCCGGATTCGGAGGGTCTAGATGATGATGGGGCTTTGGACTTGGAAGTTCCCTCAGCTGGAGCCTTCCCCTTGGAAGATTTCCTAAAGATTGGAAATAGTTCACGGCACAAACATTGAATTGATCAAGTGAAGTTCACGGCACAACAATGATTTGATCAGTGAGGGTCGGTTTGATCAGTGAGGGTCAGAGATCAGTGAAGGTCAACCACACAACCAAAATACCAAAATAAATAGGATTCGGGTTTGGGGTTAAAGGTACGTCACAAGTATTAAGCAAGATTAAACACGATGGTTAATTCCAAGATCATAAAGTATAAAACAATTAGGAAAGAAAAACACAAGAACGTAGGTCTTACTTAGGCGCCATTGGAGTTGGTTGGGTGGGAAGAACACCACAAAGCTCGCAAGAGAAAGAACTTGCGCAAGAGAACTTGACAGAGAGCTTGAGCTTGCGCAAGAGAAGGAATGCAGGAGCTTGCGCAAGAGAAGACTTGAACTTGCTTGAACTTGCAAGCGGAAGACTTGAACTTGCTTGAGAAGAAACTCGCAAGAGCAAGAGGAAGAACTTGAGAGCTCGCGCAGGAAGTATTCAACGCATGAACTCAAGTGATCGGCGGCTAGGGTTGAAGGAGTACGGGGAGTTAATAGGGTTGGTGACCGATCACCAACCGGATTCAATGAGAACGATCGGACGGTTGATCGATCCCAACGCTTTTTGGACCGATCAGGGAGTTCCCTGATCGATCTGATGGTGATCTAATCGGTCACTGTGACCGATCAGAAATAGCCTGATCGGTCGGTGGACCGATCGGGTCTGATACATAGGCCTTCTATGATTTTTCATACAAAAACTCATTTTTTCGATATAGAAACTTCCTGATCGGTCTACTGACTGAACAACAACAGCTCTGATCGATCTGCTTGACCGATCAAGAACAGCCTGATCGGTCGGTGGATCGATTAGGTTTGGTTCATCAGGAGGTTTAATCGATACAGAAATATTTTGAGGGGATATCTGATCGGTCTATGGACCGATCAAATTTCAGATGAGTTTCTGAAACTCTAATGCATTTCAGAAACTCTTGTTTCAAACACCCCTCTCAACCTCTAATACAACCAGAATTGATTACTCTGACCCTAAAAGGATTCCCTTATCCAAAATTGTATTTCTCCACATTTGCAATCAAGAGAAGGTTGTGTCCTTACTCAAATTTAATCTGAAATCTGAAATTTAATCTGAAACTCAGATTTAATTACTTTGACCTTCAAATTTCAACCCAATTTGTATCAACAAATAATGCTCCAATCAATTTTACTTGATTGGAATGTCCAAGTATATTCTTGGAACCAAATACACATATTATGCATTGGTTTTCCCCATACTTGGTCAAATTAATGATTTTTGTCTTTTCAACCTCATTACTCAAGGGATGCATAATACATTTTGAGAAATTTGGTTGATCCTAACATCTCACCCCATTTCTAGCAAACAAAAATATTTTGTTAAACCTTATAGTTTTTGTGAGATGCCCCCAAGTTGCCCAACAATTTGAAATGATCATGAATGGTTTTTACAATCCTATTGTGCACAGCACATTCCCAACTCCCTCCTTAGGAAACTAAATTCATTTTCGGGGAGTAGTTTAGTAAAAATGTCAGCTAGATTTGATTTTGACTCCACATGTGAGAGTACAATATCTCCTATAGCAACATGATCCCTAATGAAGTGGTGACGAACTTCAATGTGTTTGGTCCTTGAATGATGGACTGGATTCTTTGTAAGGTTTATTGTGCTTATGTTGTCACACAACACTTGCACACCCTTGTAGGATAATCCATAGTCTTCTAAAGTGTGTATCATCCACAACAATTGTGATACACTCTCTCCCATGACGATATACTCTGCCTCGGTCGTGGAGAGAGCAACATAATGTTGCTTCCGACTTGACCAACTTACTAAGGATGTCCCTAAAAATTGGCAACTCCCACTTGTGCTTTTCCGATCCAACTTGCACCCAGCATAGTCGGAATCGGTATAGCCTATCAAATCAAACGACTCTGTACGGGGGAACCAAAGACCGACTCCAACTGTGCCCTTAAGGTATCTCAAAATTCTCTTAACAACAATCAAGCGAGATTCCTTGGCACAGACTTGGTATCTAGCGCACATACCCACAACAAAAAGGATATCCGGGCGGCTAGCTGTGAGGTATAGCAAACTACCTATCATACTCCTATATTGGGTTAAGTCAACGGGCTTCCCACTCTCATCATTATCTAGTCGTGTGTTAGTCGCCATGGGAGTGGTTATCTCCTTAGAGTCACTCATGTGAAATTTTTTGAGCATCTCTTGAGTGTATTTAGATTGATGCACATGGATCCCGTCTCGAGTTTGTTTGATTTCAAGTCCAAGGCAGAAAGTCAATTCTCCCACTAGTCTCATCTCAAACTCACTCTCCATGTGTCCAATAAACTCATTCAAATAACCCTTGTTGTTAGAGCCACAAATTATGTCATCGACATATACTTGGGCTACAAATATATTATCACCATCTCTTCGTAGAAATAGTGTAGGGTTTATTTGTCCTCTCACGAAGCCTTTTTCAATTAAAAATGTCGACAACCGCTCATATCAAGCTCGAAGTGCTTGTTTTAGGCCGTAAAGAGCCTTCTTGAGCTTAAACACGTGGTTTGGAAATTCAGAATTTTCAAATCTTGGTGGTTGTTCAACATAGACCTCTTCTCTAATAAAGCCATTTAAGAAGGCCGATTTTACATCCATTTGATAGAGTTTGAAACCTCTATGTGCTGCAAATGCAAGCATCAACCGAATGGATTCTAATCGTGCCACGGGAGCATAGGTCTCATCGTAATCAAGGCCTTCAACTTGACTATAGCCCTTGGCTACTAAGCGTGCCTTGTTTCTTACGATTTCTCCCATATGATTCAATTTATTTTTGAAGACCCATTTAGTTCCAATAATCGTGGTCTTCTTAGGTCTAGGAACTAAATCCCAAACTTGGTTTCTCTCAAATTGACCTAACTCATCTTGCATAGCAATAATCCAATCGGGATCATGCAATGCCTCGTCAACTATTTTGGGTTCAATTTTAGAGATCAAGGCAACCTCATTAGCCTCATTCCTAAAGAATGATCTAGTCCTAACCCCATGATGGATATCTCCAACAATTTGGTCTTGGGGATGACTAGAGGCTAATCTAGTTTGCCTCGATGTTGGAGGTGCTTCCTGGATGGTTTCACTAGACACAGGCTCAAACTTAGGGTCCGGCTGAGCTCCATGTTGTCTAGGCTCACCATCATCAGATTCATCCGCAACATCTCCAACACTCGGACTCTTATCCAAACCTAGTCTCCTAAGTTCGAATTGAACTCCCTCTACATCTTCTGATTGATCAATTGCTTTTGGAATATTCTCAAATACAACATCAGAAGTGTAGCGGCCCCGCCTCTATGGTCCCCGCAGGCAACCCTCTAGGCCGGCGACCCTACGGTCTTCCCACCCCTGGCAGTGGGTTTTTGCCTTCCCCAGGATTCGAACCCTTGACCTCCAGGACAAGTACAATAGTTCCTGAATCCTGGTACCAAGTGAGCTACAGCGACACGACCCCTCTAGCCCCATCAGGCGGCTCTCTAGGTCCATACCCTACGGTCTTCCCACCCCTGGCAGTGGGTTTTTGCCTTCCCCAGGATTCGAACTCTAGACCTCCAGGCTAAGTACTAAAGTTCCTGAATCCTAGTACCAAATAAATTGTCACGCCCCGAGACCCCAGGAGCCGCTGGTCCAAAAGAAGATCGGACAGCACCTCCCCTGTCCGGCGGACAACTTACACATACATACAACGACATAGATCACAACCACGCAGCTAAATGGGCCTCAGGCCTCAAATCAAAACACAACGTAAGATAAAACCGAATAAAACATACCTGACTGCGGACCGGTCCGACTTACGATAAAACACAAGGCATAAAGATCTCACAAAAGTACAACTATACTGCCGTATAGTATGACTAAATCTAACACAAAGGTAACAGCGGAAGAAAATGTAGAAAGTACTACTAACAAAATAGACGAAGAAAAATCCGAAGACATCTCGACGAGTACGCGAACTGGGACAGGCTGTCGGGGCACGCTCCAGTCAGTCATCCTGAAATAAAAACAAGGAGCTGCGGGATGAGTTATAGAACTCAGCGAATATCTCTTCATATATATACAAGATATTCTAGAATAGCAACAGGGTAATAGACTACCGAAATAAACATGTATGGGCAGTAATAAGAACAACTGCATAAGAACAATAAGAACTACCATACCACTGTCGCAGAGTCGCCAAGACCAGACATAAGGGTCTCCTGTAAGTGCATGTCAATCATAATGCAACATCAAGTAAACACAAGCACAAGTAAGGGCAAAATAAACGAATACACAAAGTGCAATGACATGGTCACCTCTGTCGCCGGTCAGACATCGTCACCTATGTACGGGAGGAAGCTGAACGGAGGCCACCCTCCGGCGTAGAGCTGTGACTGCCGTCCGTACTCTGCCATCACTACTCCTGAGCGACCGAGTAGACGGTATGCTGTCGGCGTAACACCCATACTCCATGACCTATCCTGGCGATATCACTAACAGCCCCAGGCCAAAACCTATCCTGGCGATATCTCTATCAGCCCCAGGCCATAACCTATCCTGGCTATATCACTATCAGCCCCAGGCCATCTCAGGAAGATATCTCTATTTGAGTGTTACCTTTACCCCATGTATATATATATGGGGGAGAGACCTCTCCCTCTCATCTCCTGGTATCTGGACAACTCAAGGAGGGACATCTGCCTGCTATCACGCTCCGAATCCCATGAGTGCACGAGCGAAGCAGCACAGAGCACACTACCCATACTCCGTCAACCACTAACCCATGAGTGGCCGTATGGGTAGGTCAGTATGACTGTCGACCTAGCTCACCCAAAAGGGGCCTCTGCTCGACAGTGATGCACAGTGCACGATGATGCATAACACTGGTCAAATAGTATCCACTATCTAGTCCACCTATATCAACATGATATGCAAGGATCATGATAATGCACCATAACCTAAGTCCTAAAGGTATAGGTATCACATGTCAGTTGTGGCACAAACAACATCAGCAAAACAAATATAAGAGTCATGCCACAATCTATTACTCTATTGCTAAACAAGCATATCAAGTATATATATATCTGTGACAATTCTAAAAGAAGAGTCAGAGATACCCGCCTCCAATGTAGCAATCCGAAAGTGAAGAGAACCCCCGTCTAAAACAATATCCGCCGTAAGTGGAATTCTAATACCCGAGTCAAAGACCTGTATCACAGCATATAGTTTTAGCTATCATAACAAATGTTAATTAGCCAAAACTAACTAATCAATCGTATTAGAATTAATCCCAATTACTCCGAGTATAAGACTTAGGCTCACCCTAGGATTAGCCTATTCCTAATCCCAACTCCAACACAAACCCTCATGATCAAGAAAATCACAACTGAGATAAACTGTCCGAGCACAAAAATCAATACCTACCTTCGTTGGCACAACCTCAGATCCAATTGAACACAAAGTCAAGATCTAGTATATATATATATACCCTAACCAAATATACAGATTCTACTCATCCCAAATAGGGGTTCACGACCAACGTTCAGATCAGAGTCAAGAACTCCCATTTGAAGCCAAAACCAATCAATTGATCAAATAATTGCTCCCCAGACACAACACAGAATTCAAAACCTAGATTGACAACCAAATCATAATCAATCCTCGACAACCACAAGACCAAAATAGATTCACTAATTCCACACATGGCAACTCAGGAATCCCTCTTAAGCAGAACATGAATGACTAGTAAAGGAATCAACAACACTGCGATTTGAGTTACAATCTACCATTCGATCCAGCACAATCTCTGCAACCAATTTCAAAACAACAAAGTCACTCCGCCGAACTCAGATATGAATCAGGAACACTAAACCATTCCCTAATCATCCATCACCAAATCACAATCGCAAGAACAATCTAATAAGAAGAAATCGAGATCCAACAAACAGCATCACAGAATCCCAAATCGCAGAATCAAGATTCCTTACCTCGATTGTCACTGTCGATCCTTCCTCTGCTCCGATCCGAGTATTCCCACCCACTGATCCGAGAAGCCAGTCAAATATCCCCTTTCCAATGCGTGCCCCTTAGCCCAAAACGTCAACCCCGGCGTAGGGCTGAGAGACCCTCTCTCTCGATCTCGGTCAGTGAAGGCCAACAGCAACACGATAGAGGAGAGGCGAAGCTGCGATGGGGAGGAGAAGTGTACGTCGGAGGGACAGAGGCCAGGCGAAGAGCTCGCAGGTGTTCGCCAGGGATTGCGTCCGCCGCCTTCGTGCGAAGGAAGGGATCGTCGATAGGGAGCAGTGCGCCATCGGTTCGTCTGCGGTTCGGCTGCGTGCTAGGGCAACGGGCGGAGGCAAAGGAAAGGCAAGCACTCGGAAAAGGAAAAGGCAGATATATAAGGGTGTCATTTTGCAATTAGCCCCTTTGATTTTTACATATTCGACATAGGCCCTAAAGATTAGGCAACTTTGCATTCTGGTCCCTTAAATTTCCAGTATTTTAACATTCTCCCCCACTAACAAAAATTTGGTCTCCAAATTTCGTTGTCACATGTGCTAGGTACAATCATACCTGCAGTACGTTCCTCAACCAACAAATGGGGATAGCGAGCTCGGATGGTATCCTCGAGCTCCCAAGTCGCCTCGTCATCGAGTGATGCTGCCATCCGACCCTGACCAGCTGGATTGTCTGGTTCCGTAGCTAACGCTCCCGGAAACCCAAAATCTATACAGATACCTCCTCATAAGTACCATCAGACTGGAGCGGAATAGGCACCTCGAATAATACGAGTGTGGAATCTCGCACATGACCTCTCAGCATGGATACATGCATCACGTCGTGGACGCCGGTCACAGACGGTAGAAGTGCTAGGCGATAAGCTATAGCTCTAATCCTTTCCAGAATCTGGCACGGTCCAATATACCGTGGAGCTAGCTTACCTCTGGGACAAAAACGTTTCACCCCTTTCTTGGGTGAAACTCGAAGGAAAGCATGATCACCCGCAGCAAACTCTATGGGGCTGCGCCTCCGGTCAACATAGCTTTTCTGGCGATCCTACGCTGCTAATAATCTCCGTCTGACAGTCCGTACTAACTCTGCCTCGTGTTGAACTCTCTGGGGTCCTAGCAGCTGAGTCTCACCAACCTCATCCCAAAGGGTGGGTGTCCTGCACAACATACCATACAACGCCTCAAACGGTACCATCTGTATCGCCGAATGAAAGCCGTTGTTGTAGGCGAACTCCACCAAGTGCAAATGGTCCTCCCAACTACCCCCAAAGTCCATCACACGCGAATGCAGCAAGTCCTCCAAGTCTGGATAGTATGCTCTGACTGTCCGCCTGTCTGGGGATGAAAGCTGTGTTGAGACGGAGCTCTATGCCTATAGCCCTCTGCAAACTCTGCCAGAATTGAGATGTAAAGCGCGGATCTCTATCAGAAATAATACTCAAAGAGACTCCGTGCAATCTGACTATCTCCCGGCAGCACAACTCTGCCAATTATCAAGAGAATCTGTCCTCTGGATATCTAAGAAGTGAGCAGATTTGGTTAGTCGGTCCACGACTACCCAAATCGCATCATGACCTCTCCTAGTCCTCGGCGAACCCACCACGAAGTCCATGGTGATATGTTCCCACTTCCACTCGGGAATGGGAATCCTCTGGAGGAGTCGAGCATGTCTCTGGTGCTCTGCCTTAAACTGCTGATAGACGAGACATCTAACAACAAAGTCCGCGTCGTCCCTCTTCATGCCGTTCCACCAATAGGAACGTCTCAAATCACGATACATCCGAGACCCAGATGAATAGCAAAACGTGATCGGTGAGCCTCCTGCAGCAACTCCTCTAAAACAGGGTGCGCCTCTAGTACACACAACCTCCCTCGGAAGTACAGAACACCCTCCTCATCACGTGTGAAATCTGACTGCACTCCTGATATCGCCTGGCTGCCCAGAAAACTGAATATGCTGGTCATTGGCCTGAGCCTCTCTGATCCTCATCCGAATCTCTGACTGAGCCATCAAGGTCACTAGCAGTCCTCTCTCTGTCCGAGACTGCTCCTCTAACCCCAACTCAGAGAAACTCTGAATCAAATCCGTGACCATCACAACCTGGCATGCCAAAACAACTCTGGACTTCCGACTGAGGGTGTTGCCGACTATATTAGCTTTCCCAGGATGGTAGCTAATGGTGTAGTTGTAATCCTTCAGAAACTCTATCCACCTCCTCTGTCGGAGATTCAGCTCTCGCTGAGTGAATAGATACTGAAGGCTCCTGTGGTCTGTGAAGATCTCGAAGATGACCCCGTAACGATGATGCCTCCAAATCTTCAACGCGAAAATGTTAGCGGTCAACCCTAAATCGTGAACGGGATAGTTCCTCTCATACTCCTTCAGCTGCCGAAAAGCATAAACAATTACCCGGTCAAGCTGTATGAGTACCGCGCCCAGTCCCAGGAGAGATGCATCAGTAAACAGAGTGAAACCATCCTCTCCAGAATGTCATACTAGAACTGGCGCAGATACCAGCCACCACTTTAGCTCCGGAAAGCTGGTCTCGCAGGCTTCAGTCCATACAAACTTCACGCCTTTCCTGGTCAAGCGTGTAAGGGATGATGAAATGCTGGAGAAATCTCAACC
>JAGFNQ010001036.1:240697-309139 GCA_024364735.1 Boesenbergia rotunda
GGTTCACCAACCAAGTACTAACGGTAACCCGTAAGTGGCAAGCAACTAGCTCCACACCTTTCCGAATCGGTACAAGTCGCATCTGACTGTACTTTTTGGTTATCTAACCAAGCATAATATATCTGAGATCAAAAGTCCCATGGACATAGGATATCTCTATCCTCTATCAACTGAGATGATAACCAACCAATACCATCTCTATTGCATCACAACATATCATGTCCTCTAGACATGTCATCTTGGATATCTATTAATAACTGAAGCTCCATGAGCTAAAGTGAGTTGATCTCATTGCTGATAAAGTCAACTAAGATCTACAACCAACAATAGGTTGTTGTTTGATTCGACCCAAGTCCCCGACTCATCAGTCGGCACATCGAAAAATCAACATTATCAGCTATACAATTGAAACCACCATGTCTAACACCGCACTATACAATAGATACAAAAGAGGTAAATGAAATATGACATATACCTCGCGTCGTCTAGAGGAGTCCCGTCGCCGCCATGTCCAAATCGCGTACATCGAGAAAACGACTCCGACATAAAATCCAAAAAAAACACCCACAAGACCACAAGGTATCTCGAGAACCTGGCTCTGATACCAAATAAATTGTCACACCCTAAGACCCCTAGGAGCCGCTGATCCAATAAGAAATCGGACAGCACCTCCCTTGTCTTGCGGACAATTACATATAAATACAACACATAAATCACAACCACGCAGTTAAAATGGGCCTCAGGCCTCAAATCAAGACAGAACATAAAATAAAACCGAGTAAACCATACCTAACTGCGGACCGGTCCGACTTACGACAAAACACAGTGCGTAAAGGCCAACATGGCTCACAAAAGTACAACTATACAACCGTATAGTATGACAAAACCCAACATAAAAGCAACAGCGGAAATGTAAAGTGTATCAATATAGAAAATGATACCCACAAGTACTACCCACAAAATAGAAGAAAAACTCGAAAATATCTCGACGAGTACGCGAACTGGGACGGGCTGTCGGGCACGCTTCAGTTAATCATCCTGAAACAAAAACAGGGTGCTAACGGGATGAGTCATAGAACTCAGCGAATATCTCATCATATATATACAAGATACTCTAATGTAGCAACAGTGAAATAGACTACCGAAATAACACGTGTACAAACAGTAATAAGAAGAGCTGCAATAAGAACTACCATACCAATATAGCAGAGTCGCCAAGACCAGACATAAGTGGCTCCTGTAAGTGCATGTCAATCATATACAACATCAAGTATAAACAAGCACAAGTAAGGGCAAAATAAACGAACACACAAAGTGCAATGACATGGTCACCCCTGTCGTCGGTCAGACATCGTCACCTATGTACGAGAGGAAGCTAAGCGGAGGCCACCCTCCGACGTAGGGTTGTGACTGCCGTCCATACTCTGCCATCACTACTCCTGAGCGATCGAGTAGACGGAATGCAACCGGTGTAACACCCCTACTCCAAGGCCTATCCTAGCAATGTCTCTATCAGCCTAAGGCCATCTGTGGAGGACATCTCTATCTGAGTGTTACCCCTACCCCATGTATATAATGGGGGAGAGACATCTCCCTCTCATCTCCTGGAATCTGGACAACTCAAGGAGGAACATCTGCCTGCTACCACGCTCCGATTCACTAACCTATGAGTGCATGAGCGGAGTAGCACAGAGCACACTACCCAATAATCCGTCAACCACTAACCCATAAGTGGTCGTATGGGTAGGTCAGTATGACTGTCGACCTAGCTCACCCAAAAGGGGCCCCTGATCGACAGTGATGCACAGTGCACGATGATGCATAACACTGGTCAAACAACATCCACTATCTAGTCCACCTATATCAACATGATATGCAAGGTTCGTGGATAATGCACCATAACCTAAGTCCTAAAGGTATAGGTATCATAAGTCAGTTGTGGCACAAATAACATCAACAAAACAAATATAAGAGTCATGCCACAATCTATTACGTTATTGCTAAACAAGCATATCAAGTATATATATATCTGTGACAAATCTAAAAGAAGAGTCAGAGATACCCGCCTCCAATGTAGCAATCCGAAAGTGAAGAGAACCCCCGTCTGAAACAATAGCCGCCGTAAGTGGAATTCTAATACCCGAGTCAAAGACCTGTATCACAACATATAGTTTTAGCTATCATAACAAATGTTAATTAGCCAAAACTAACTAATCAATCGTATTAGAATTAATCCCAATTACTCCGAGTATAAGACTTAGGCTCACCCTAGGATTAGCCTATTCCTAATCCCAACTCCAACACAAACCCTCATGATCAAGAAAATCACAACTGAGATAAACTGTCCGAGCATAAAAATCAATACCTACCTTCGTTGGCACAACCTCAGATCCAATTGAACAAAAAGTCAAGATCTAGTATATATATATATACCCTAACCAAATATACAGATTCTACTCATCCCAAACAGGGGTTCATGGCCAACGTTCATATCAGAGTCATGAACTCCCATTCGAAGCCAAAACCAATCAATTGATCAAATAATTGCTCCACAAACACAACACAGAATTCAAAACCCAGATTGACAACCAAATCATCATCAATCCTTGACAACCACAAGACCAAAATAGATTCACTAATTCCACACATGGCAACTCAGGAATCCCTCTTATGCAGAACATGAATGACTAGTAAAGGAATCAACAACACTGCGATTTGAGTTACAATCTACCATTCGATCCAGCACAATCTCTACAACCAATTTCAAAACAACAAAGTCACTCCGCCGAACTCAGATATGAATCAGAAACACTAAACCATTCCCTAATCATCGATCACCAAATCACAATCGCAAGAACAATCTGAAAAGAAGAAATCGAGATCCAACAAACAGCATCACAGAATCCCAAATCACAGAATTAAGATTCCTTACCTCGATTGTCACTGTCGATCCTTCCTCTGCTTCGATCCGAGTATTCCCACCCACCGATCCGAGAAGCCAATCAAATATCCCCTTTCCAATGCGTGCCCCTTAGCCCAAAACCTCAACCCCGGCGTAGGGCTGAGAGACCCTCGCTCTCGATCTCGGTCAGTGAAGGCCAACAGCAACATGACAGAGGAGAGGCGAAGCCGCGATGGGGAGGAGAAGTGTACGTCGGAGGGACAGAGGCCAGGCGAAGAGCTCGCTGGTGTTCGCCAGGGATTGCGTCCGCCGCCTTCGTGCGAAGGAAGGGATCGTCGATAGGGAGTAACGACCCGGCCCGTTTGGCGGCCCATTTACCGGCCCTCACGACTTCGTACCGTCGTACCGTCGACCGTGCCGTTACCATACTAGGTCTTTCCACTTCCTGGGCAGTGGATTTTTGCCTTCCCAGGTTTCGAACCCTAGACCCAGTGTTAAATCTAGTCCTTTATGAATCCTGAATACCAATTGAGCTATAGCTCAATTTGTATTCAGGATTCATAAAGAACTAGATTTAAGCCTGGGTCTAGGGTTCGAATCTTGGGAAGGCAAAAATCCACTGCCCAGGAAGTGGAAAGACCTAGTATGGTAATGGCACCGTCGACGATCGACGGTACGACGGTCGTGAGGGCCGGTAAATGGGCTGGTAAATGGGCCGCCAAACGGGCCGGGTCATTACAATAAAAAGGCGCCTTTTATTGTAACGACCCGGCCCCTAGGCCCCTTGGGCGGCCCAACTGGCAGCCCACATGGCGACCCTCGGCCCCTTGGGCGGCCAAATCTCATTTGGCGGCCCCTTTGGCGACCTCTTGGGCGGTCGTTACTCACAAGTACTTCCCACCCCTGGCCAGTGGATTTTTGCCTTCCTCAGGATTCGAACTCTAGACCTCCAGGCTAAGTACTAAAGTTTATGAATCCTGATACCAATTAAGCTATCAATTGGTTACCAGGATTCAGGAACTTTAGTACTTAGCCTGGAGGTCTAGAGTTCGAATCCTGGGGAAGGCAAAAATCCACTGCCAGAGGTGGGAAGACCGTAGGGCATGGACCTAGAGAGCCGCCTGATGGGGCTAGAGGGATTGTGTCGCTACATAAAAAGGCGCCTTTTATTGTAACGACCCAACCCCTTGGGCGGCCCAACTGGCGGCCCACTTGGCGGCCCTCGGCCCCTTGGGCGGCCAAATCCCATTTGGCGGCCCCTTTGGCGACCTCTTGGGCGGTCGTTACTCACAAGTACTTCCCACCCCTGGCCAGTGGATTTTTGCCTTCCTCAGGATTCGAACTCTAGACCTCCAGGCTAAGTACTAAAGTTTATGAATCCTGGTAACCAATTGATAGCTCAATTGGTATCTCTTTGAATATGGTTCTCTACATATATGGATATGTCTATAAAGATCTAATTGCAGCATAAATACGAGTTTCCTTTGACTTGAAATATTCATGCCACCTTGGCCATGGAGACATATACTTTGACATTCTAAACAAGTATCTCTTTGAAGGTATATCCCTTGGATGATAGGGTACAAGTCAAAGTACCCGAAGGTGTTTGGATAGCCCACAGATGATTCACCACTCCTTGTGAGGAGACATATACCCTAAGGTCTCTTGTTAGAATTGTTACTCAGTCTTTTATCAAAGTATCACATGTCAAGAATATAAGACTCTTGGACATATTTCGAAGTAACTTGAATTCACAAGACGAGTAAATAATACTTAAGTTAGGTGTAACGTAGTAAGCCTAGTGGAGGCAAACACTTAGATCATGTCCTAAACCAAGTACATATAAAATGAGTAAAAGGAACAAGGTGTTGAAATGTGTCAGGCAGGCTAGAGGGGGTGAATAGCCTTGAAAAATAAAACTGAATCTTTTACTTTCTTTAACAAAGATAAAGTTAGTTAAGAAAAATATAAAGACATAAATAAGTCAACATAAAAATAAGAGGAACTAGAATTTATTTGGTCGCTGTTGGTGTCGGAAGCACCAGATCGAACCTGGTTTTGATAATGGCAAAGGGAACAAAGTTATGTTATATTGTGATCTAATGTATTTACCAAGTGTGCAGGAAAGTCCTAATTTACCTAGGCACGAAGTCTTGACCTGCAGGGTTGAGCAAGAAGACCTGACCAAAGGTTGGGCAAGAAGTCCTGGTCATGGACTGGGCACTGAAGTCCTGATCCGGAAGATTGGGTAGGTGTCTTAGCCGGGCGAGGATTGCGGACAGAAGTAGAGGCGGGTCGATGTACGAACGTCTCAAGATCTAGCAGTCCCAGAGGCCGAGCAAAAGTCCAATCGGATGAACCGGTTGGCAAAAGGTAATTTCTCCTGAGAGGAGTAGGTGAGGACACGTTCCCCGGATGAGGGAATAGAACGCGTCAGTTTGATATAGGATTTCATTTTGAAATTCAAAGTCAGAACCAAGACAACTTCGGTTGTTATTCATACACTAATTATCTATGCTATACTGTTCTTGGATTAACCTTGGTTGCAGGAGTTAAAGGAAGTAACTGCTGCATCCCAGGTGCATGAAAGGGTTCAAGCGCCCAAGATACAGGTGCTTGTGTTGAGGCATTTCTAGCGGATGAATGGCTAAGCTGGCATGTAACGAGCCTCTCTTCTTAACCTTAACCTTAGAGAGAGGTCACAATTTCTTCTTCCCTTTCTTTTTTTTTCTTTTCTTTTACATTGCTCCCAGTAGACTGATGGAGGAGTAGTCGACTGGTGTCAGTCGACTCCTAGGCTAAATCACTGCCACAATCTTTTTGTTCTAAAATTGGTCCAGGACCAGTCAACTGGTGGAACAACCAGTCGACTCCACCTGGTTTTCACTCCCCCAATGTTTCTGTTCCCTCGAATTCATTGAGGGCAGTTGACTGACACTAAGTGCAGTCGACTGGTAATTCTAAAAACTTGTTTCTAGATTGAGAAACATGTCAAGGACTCATAAATACATTTCTACTTCATAGATATAGTCAGACTCTCAGTCATAGGCACTTATACTAGTTCATAACCCAACTAAAGCAGTTCAACTTAAGACCTTTGCAGAAATAAACAATTCATCATGCAACTACAACAACTATCAAGTTGCTACTGTGTAGAGCTTAGAACACTAAGAAAAACTCATCCCAAGTTCTCACTCCACCGCTCCGCCGCCATTGACCATCAATCATCCTTCCGTTAGTCTCCTTGACTTATATCATTTCTTTACCTTTATCTGTAGTAAAAGGATACAAACTATAAGCAAATTGCTTAGTAAATAGATCCTAATCTCACAAAACATGAAATTGATATTAAACATGCTCTTGGTTAAAAGAATACTTGCTTCAAAACACATGTAACTGAAAATGCTAACACATGATAACTTTTATACAAATGCCATGCTAAACCATGCTTGGTTTTAAAATCCTTTTTGAAAAGCTTATGAATATGCTTGTAATGAAAATTGCTTAACATGCTTGAAACAAATGCTTGCATTTGAAAACTTGTATACTCTTATACTTTAAAATAGATAAACATCTTGCTTTTGGGCCCGACATAGTACCAATAAGCGCACCCCTAATAGGTTTCGGGGTTGCTACCCACCCAACCCTACTAGAGCGTCTCTACTAGGCTCGCCTAGATCTCTGTGGGCCTCAGCCCGGTACATGCCACTTAAAAAAAGTAATATACTTAATACTTGTAATGCTTGTACTTATAATGCTTACACTTTGCATATTCTTTGTACTTAAAAAGTAATTTTCCCAAAACTTATTTTGGGACACATCAAGACCTTGGTCTTGTACTTACTTCAATGCACCTTGCGTGCCTTAGTCCTAGAATTTGTTCTAGGGCTTAGTAAGACCTCAGTCTTACTCTGTACTTCCATCGAGCACATTGCGTGCCCTAATTCCCAAAACTCATTTTGGGATAAATCAAGACCTTGATCTTGCTATACTTAGATCACACACACAAAAGACATAGCATTAAGTTCTACGACAACTAAAATCGTACGAGAACAACTTTTATTGCAGGTGAGTGATCTACATACCTTGATGCTTACTACTCACTAATACCAAGCGCGATGTCTAGTGTGGAATCCCTTCATCCTCGTCTTTCGCACGGTCATCAAGTCTTAGGCACAAGGAGAAAGGAGAAACCCTAGTTCTCTTTCTCATGAGGAAGAAGAAGTGAGGAAACCTTTTGTTTCCTCTTCTTTTTATTCCTTTATATACTAAGTGGAAGTTGAAGCAACTTCCATGAAGAGGTGCTTACGTGCTTACTTGCATATATCTTAAATTGTTTCCATATCCTAATGCGATGCTTTACTACCACTTAATGGAAACTAAAACTAATACTAAATTAAGGGTCCTTGGTTTGATCCTCGACTCTGACTCCTTTTTACTCCACAAAAGAAATTTTTATATTTCTTTTTATTTTGAAAAATTCTAGAAAATTTTCGGGAGTTACATGGAAGGTTGCCACGTCAGCAACTCAGGCGCATGTGAGCCATCAGGCGCCTCAGAGGTCCCAGACGCCCAAGACTGAAGGATAGAGGTTTGGCCGAGTTTGCGGATAAGCACGCGCCTAATTCGCTACACGTGGCAGCCGCCCAATAAGACTCAAGCGCTCGATAACAGGCTATATAAGGGGACCCTTTGTATTCAACAACATCTAAGATCGACTCAAAACATCTTTCTTGCGACTCAAGCACTCCAACGCTCACCGAATCTCTTCCGTGCTCGAGTTTCCCTCGCCGCCAACTATCAAGATCGATGACACGCTGCCCAAAACGCTCTACAACCTTTCTTGTGTCATCATAATAATTTAAATTCGTTGTTTAATTCTGTACTCGAATTATAAATTTGTAACTCTTATTCGAATTATAGAATTGTCCAACAAAAATGGTCAAGGACCGTAGACCTTGGAGTAAGAGCCGTTAAAGGCTCCGAACCAAGTAAAAAAGAAACTTGTTAGCATTGTTTTGTTATTCTTCCATTGTGTTTCCTATTGTTCCAAAAATTTTTAGTAATCGCTATTCACCCCCCCCCCCTCTACCTATTACAATGATCCAATAAGTGGTATCAGAGCGGGTCGCTCAACCTTGGTGAAACCGCCAACTGAGCAATTTTTTCAGAATTTTTTTCTTTCATTCGTTTTTTTCGTAGAAATTTTCTCGTTCTTCAAGGTTGGTGCAACACCACTCAAATTTTCATTTTATTCTTTTTATACCGTACTACTAATCCTAGACAAAGACTTGGAACAAGTTTATTTTTTTGTTGTATTTTCAGGAATATTAAATGGTCATGCATGAAGGCTACAACACCGCATGTTCTTCTCTATTCTCCGGAGAGGATGTCTCCTACTGGAAGAGCAGAATGGAGGTCTACCTAAAAACTCAGGTGGAAATGTGGATCATCATCCAGTCTGGACTGGAGATCCCGAAGAACTCGCAAGGAGAAATTCAAGGATACTCTGAGTGGGATGCTTCACTCAAAAAGAAGATAGAAGCAGATACCAAAGCCACTCAAACCCTCCAGTGTGGATTGACAAAGGAGAAACTCAACCGTGTCGGCCTGTTCAGCGGCGCTAAAGAGGTGTGGAACAAATTGATCGAGCTACATGAAGGGACATCGGACACGAGGATCAGTAAGTGAGATCTCCTTGTCAACAAGTTGTACATGATCAAAATGCAAGGCAACGAAATAGCTGCACAGCTTCACGCGAGGATCCAAGAACTAATGAACGGTTTGCACATGATAGGTCACAAGATTGAAAATCGTGACCTAATCAGGTATACTTTGAACTCGTTCCCCAGAAATTCTTTGTGGGCATCTATGGTAGATGATTACAAGGCTTTTAGGAGCATTTCAGATATTAAACTAGATGATTTTTTTTCTGAGTTAGAATTCCATGAACAGACTAATGCTTCACAGGTCGAGAAGGGTTTAGCTCTTTTTGCAGAAAAAGTCCCTGTAAAGCAAAAGCAGAAGAAGATTCAACCGATACCCGAGTCAGATTCTGACTCAGAGTCTGACGACGACAGAATGGATCACCCGGAGTTGGTCCAGATGGCCCAGAGCTACTACAAGATGATTAAGGGCCAAAGAAAGAAGAAGAAGGGGAACCAACAAAAGGATGATCCAGCTGAACCTTCTACCAGTCAAAAACAAAAAGTGAGGTTACCTTTTATGGGTGCAACAAGAAGGGTCACTACAAATTGGAGTGTCCCAACATGAAGGAAAACAAGAAGAACCGGAGGAAGAAGGTGCTCAAAGCTATGTGGGATGAGTCATCTATAGAAGAAGAAGAAGAAGTACCACACGCCAACCTCCTCACACTGACAGCATCGGAAAATCTCAACACCGAATCAGAATCAGAACCAGAAGAAATCGTTGGAACCGGAAGGCTCTCAATTTCAGAAGACGGCATATAACAGTAAGAGGTTATCCCGAATCTCAGATTTATGACCTAATTTTCTATCTATCTCGTAGTTGGCTAAAGCCAACGTTCGGGTTGAATCCCTTTGACAGGAAGTCAAAATCCTGAAAGAGGGAGTCAACTCTAGCTCCTTAACTGAACAAGTTCAGGAAGGAACCTCCACTCAAGTCCAAAAACTTGAGGAGGAGAATTCCTCCTTGAAATCTCAGGTAAAGGAACTTAGAGTTGCGTTAGAACGATTTACCTTGGGTTCCAAGAGTCTTGATATGATTCTTGGAAAATAAAAATCAGTTCTAAATCGATCCAGACTTGGTTATCGAACCAACTCACGGTACAAATCTTACTACTCTATGTTGAACCCAAGTAGAACCTGAGTCTAAGCATGGTTCCCAAAATTATGCTTGACAAACTAAGCTAGACCAAACCAATATTGAATTCCCAAGAACAAGATTCATATCTTGCCTAGCCCATACCGAGGCTTTAGTCCAAGGGGAGCCAAATCATTTTTATAGTTAGTTGAATTATTCATTTCTTTTTTTTTTTTTGCTGTTTGATGGTTGTTTATTTTTTTTTTGCAAAAATATTATGCTTCGACATAGGAATGGTTAGATAAGGATCTGACTTACTTGAAATTTGTATAACCTAGTATTAGGGTAGGGCGAGATAATAGTACGTTAGGGAAGCTTGTCTAAAATGTCAGGTAGGATAAAGCGTACCCTATTTGGTTCTATTAGTCACGTGGAACTAACTGAAGCTACATCGCCAAATCCTCAACTAGTTAGACCAGAGTTTCTCAAAAAGTAGTTTGAGAATAAAATTTATTTAAAAGGTTTTGTCTAGGAAAGGGTTGATGATCCAATAAGGCTATGGCCAAAGAAGGTCTCTGTGCCTTGCCAAAACCTAGAAGCCAATTATCGAAATTTATATTCAACTTACTAATTGTTAAACCTAAATATAACACAAGTTTCAATCAAATCATAGTGTTAAGATAAAACCAAGATATAATCAATACATCTCACAAAACAGATAAGGATACCTGTTTTGTTACTTTGAAATGGGTGAGATGTTTAGAACCTAATAATGTTGTCCCACTCAACCAACTCAATTAATTTTACCTTTAATCAAACTTAAATTTAAATAAATTCAAATTAATAAATCAAACTTAATGTTTTCAAAAATTCAATTTAATATTTTTAAAATTTAACTTAATGTTTTCAGGAATTTAATTTAATATTTTTCAAAATTTAACTTAATGTTTTCAAAAATTCAATTTAATATTTTTCAAAATTTAACTTAATGTTTTCAAAATTTTAATTTAATATTTTTCAAAATTTAACTTAATATTTTCAAAAATTCAATTTAATATTTTTCAAAATTTAACTTAATGTTTTCAAAAATTCAATTTAATATTTTTCAAATCAAACTAAGGTTTTTAACTTAGCCAACCTTTTAAAATGTACACAAAATTGAACATAGGTGTTGATTGAAGAATATAACCCGGTCAAAGAATGGTGAACCAGGCGCCCGAGACCCTCTCGGGGGCCCAATACTTTCCCAACATACGAGGCAGTCAAAGGCTGCTACACTTGAGCCATGCCTGAACTCAAGCGCTCGAGTAAGATTTCGGGCGCCTCATCTCTGCCACGGGTGCCTCATGACCCTCATGGGCACCCGGGAAGGGCTTTATAAGCCCTCGCCCAAGCAATCCCTCCCACACCAAACTCACAATCTCTATCACTACTTCCTCACTTCTAAGAGCTTTCCAAGCATCCCAAGTCTTCCTTTCTTCTTCCTCTCCTACAATGCCTCCTCGGTATTTTTTTTAAGAGCTTGTCTTTTTCAATTTATTGTTATCAATCAATTTCAATTATTATAATTAGCAAACGTCATCCTGTCGAGACCGACCTCGGTACCGAGCCTAGCCCTAACCTTAGGTTTCCTACATTAGCTCTTTTTAATAAATTTGCTACCTGATAAGTACCATTTTATTGATTATTTGAGTTGCTAAAATCTATATTTGACCCATGTTTTACTTGCTTAATTATGATTTTACCCTAGGTTTTAGAACTTACCTTTATTTTGGACTTAATTGCAAATTTACACATATTTGGATTATTTGGCCACTAATTTTCTGATATATTTTTGTATGCATGAAAGGTTCATGGACCTAGGGCATACTGAGTCAAACTTGAGTCGGAAGTGGAACCGGATCGAATTATCAAGCTTACGATTAATCCGGACCGTCCGATTCAAAAGCGGCTAGATCTGAGCCATCCGGGACCATCTGAAGCAATCCGAGCTAGGGTTAGGGTTGATCAAGCACCCTGATCATGATCTGAAGGTTTCATCCCAATCAGAGCTCATTCAACCGTTGGACCAAGCTCGGGAGGTTCTAGATCGTCCATTCAAAGATTAGGTTGATCTGGACCATCCGTTGCAGATCCGAGCTACCACGAGGCAGATCCTGACCCCAGATCATCATCATAAAAGTTTGGCTCAAATCAGAGCAAGATCAACCATTGGATTATCTCAATTCAATCTGGACCGTCCATGTTTGAGTATTTAATCAAAACTCACCCGCAGCTCAGCTCTGTCGCGTCTCCGCCACAGCTTCTTCCTTCTTCGTTTTGTTCTTCACTGTTTTTAGCTAGTTCTTCAATCCAAGGGGCGCGACCACCTCATCTCTTCATCTAGATCAAGTCGAGGTCACCGGGGAGAGTAATCGGTGGAGTTTCAGCTCGGAATTGGGCAAGAACAGGGCTGTTTGAGGGTTTCGACAGCTCTGCATTTGATAGCTTCGATTTCGGTTTTGTCAAGTTCTTCATCAATCCAAGCCATTCAGAGGGGTTCCCTGGAGTGTTTGGATCATTCCCGCACCTTCATTTCAATCGGACAAGGCTGAATTGAAGAAATCGATTGGGATTTCCCACTTGAACAGATTTGAGCTAGATTCGACTACCAATTCAGTTTCCCAGTGAATTGTTGAGCTTACGGGTTCGAGGCCAGCCCTTGCGTGACGAACAAGGAGACCTTGAGCTAATGGAGGATTGGGGTTTAGATTTCCGTAGTTAATTTCATTGTTTTATGCAGTAATTTCAATTTCTGCCACTGTTCTGTTTATGTAATTCGAATCAGCTACTTAGTTTCGTTTCTGATTTGTTTCTGCTATAATTAAGTTTTGAATCTTCAAGTTAGTTAGCTAATGAGTGTGTTTAGTGAACAAGCAATTTAGTTTCACTTAGTTTTACAGTTTCGGCATTTGCGTATCAGATTATTAGCTGCGTATCAGAATTCGATTTCTGCACTTTCACTTTGCACATCAGTTTCTTAGTTCTGCAGTTTCATATCAGCTAGTTTAGTTGGTTTCCGAATTGTTTCTTATATTAGTTGGGTTAATTCAATCTCGGTTTGCTTGTGAGTTTCTGAATTTATTGTTTCCTGTTTTTAGTTTTTTTTTTCGATTGCTGCACTCAAATGGTTTCCTACGTATTCAGCTGTTAGCTTCTGACTTCATGCCAAATAACAATTCAACATGGAGTTATATCAAGCTAAACTCAGTTCTTAGTAAACTCTCATACTTGATATCAGCATCTAGTTGAATTCAATTAGTTTTGATATTGATCAGTCCATTTCTGCCCATAGAATTCATCTTTGAGCTCTAGTCTCACATTTGGTCACTTCTGAAATTTAATGATCTGTTCATGCATATCAAATTGTAATTTTGCATTTGAGTGAAAGGAAACTTTGGCACTGACCTTGTATCAGTTTTTGGCACATAGATTTCTTCCTTTTGGTATCAAGTTGATCATTTCTGAAGTATCAAATCATAGATTCTGCATTTGATCTATTTCTGCACTTGCATCAATTCTGCATCAGATTCTGCAAATTTGGCAGATTCAATTCCATCTGTGTTCAGTCTTTAGTTTCGAAATTGCAATCAATTGAATTGAATTCTTAGGAATCTTATGTGGCTATTAGTTTGGAGCAAAAGATTTCAATTGTTGTTTGGTTTTAACATCCAAATCAGTTTCGAAATTTTGCAAGTTACTCCTACATTTCTGCATTTCTGCATTCAATCCTTGCGAGTTCATTTCAGGTTTTAGGTTGATTGAATGGATCAGATTTTGGTCTGAAATTCTGCATTTACTTTTGCAAACTTCTTCATTGAACACTTTGTTTTCCAACTTGCATCGAACAGCTTTGGCACAACTTTGGCACAAGGAATTTCAGATTGCATGCCAAGCTGTTTTGGCACTTATTACACAATAAATTTGCTTGAGTAGTAATTTCCTATGTTGGACACAAGTTGTAGTGCAATATTTCATTTGGTATTAGTTTGATTTCCGAATTTTGCTACTTGGCATTGGCTAGATTGAGTTGCTTATTGGTTGAGTTTATCAATTGTCATTACCTAGTTTTAATTTGTCCAGCTAAGTCCTTGCCTTTTCCTTGAGTTTTCATTTCCGAATTTACAACCCAAAACCCAATTACTTATTTGAAACCCAAAAACACAAACGACACATAAACACGAGCGCGAATCATACAGCATCAACTAGTCCCGAGGAAAAATACGACCTGTGGCCCCTTTACTACGCTTTTCATATCTTGATTGCAAAAAGGGTTTCCAGCACATTTTTATAAATTCTAAATTCTGACGGATCCACATTTGTGACAACTTTAATTGGCTAAATCGAGTCCGTCAAATTTTTGGCGCCGTTGCCGGGGAAGCAACTAGTTGATTTGTTTGATTTTTGCTTGTATGCTTTTGGACATATCATTGGGTTCTATTTTCTTGTACTTTATCTTTTGTATACGGTTGCTGCCATTTTTCTTTCTTGTTTTGTGACAGGGCTGCAAGATCAAAATGTGGTCATCAGAGTTCTGTAAAGAGATAAAAGAGGCATTGGTGGAGTTGAAATGTCAGTGTAAGGTGTTGGAATACCAACAAAAACATAAAGCTCAGTCATCTACTTACCAGAGGCCGATTCAGCCAAAATTTCAACAACCTCAACCCCAATTTCAGCCACCTCAGCCCTGTTCAGAGTTTCAGCCTTTCCAGCCTTTCCAGCAGCCACCACAGCAAGATTTCCAACAGCCATACTCAAATTTCCAACAAATTCAGAATGGGCAGCCCCAATTTTCAGTTTTTGAGCAACCAAATCAGCTTTGTCAGCCTCAATTTCAGCAACTACAACAACTCCAGCCACCACAACAATTCCAACAATTTCAGCAAGAATTTCAGCATTTTAACCAAAATTTCCAGCAGCCTTTTGCAAGTTTTCAGCATGGAAATAATCAATTTCAACCTCAGTTCCAGCCATATCAACAAGGGCAGCAAGATTGTCAATCGTTTCAAACATTTCCACCTCAAAACCAACTATTTTTCCAGCCCACACAGCCCATTAATCAGAATTTCTAGCAACAAAACCAGAATTTTCAACCCACTCAATTTGAGTTTTCACCACCACAATGTCAACCTCAGATCCAAGAATTCCAGGGCTATAATTTTCAGCAATCTCCACCAACTTGTGAACCAAATTTTCAGCAGTTTAATCAGCCTGTTCAACCATTTGATCAGCCCCCACAGTCTCCATTTCAGACTTCACAGCCTACTTACAGTTTTTAGCAGCCTTATGTTACTTTTCAAGACCAACAAGAGCTTGACGCTCAACAACAAAGGATGATGGAGATGTTGCAACAAGTTCAACAACAACAACAACAACAACAGCAAAATTTTCAACAACAACAACGCCTTGCAAAATTAGTAGATCAATGGAATCAGATAAAAGCCCAAGAATCAGAACAGTTATATTCTCAAGTTCCTTTTAATTCTGAGAGCCCCGGAGTTGGTTTTATATCAGTTCAAGGTGACCCTAGTGCAATGACAAGTCCTTCTTGAAGTGATCTTAGAATTTTGGTGGAGGAAGAAGAAGAAATCATCAAATATAGGGCACCTACAGCATACATCCCTCCGGAGATTCCTATTCAAAATTCATTTTCAAATTTTTCAGCTCCAGAAGAAGAAACTGAAGCTCCACAGGACCATTCTAGACTTTTATTTTCTGATGATAGTATTATTGATGGTCCTAATTTTTCTAATGTTGTTGTTGCAGATATTACAGGAGAAGCATGCATAGGAGATGATTCCATAGGTGTAGGGGATTGCACTAAGCCCCAGGGACCACCACAATTGACTGGTACATTAGAAGATTCAAAGGATGAACCAGAAAGTGTAGGGACTTGCATGGTGGAAGCAAGCACCCAAGGATCACCTGCTTTAGTTGAGTGTCCACCAGAACCTGAATCTGAAGAGGAGCATGTACTTGATCAGGAGGAGGCCATGGATACGTCTACTCTTGTAGAACCTCCAGGTATTCTCCAGCATGCTCAGGTAAGTATTTCTCCTCTTTGTTCAGAAAAATTCAGCGAGGTACCTAGTGCTGACTTTATTGATTCTGATGAATTTATTGATATACCTTGTGTAGAAACTGCTTGTGCAAATCTAATAGAGGTACCAAAAATTGATGTTGTTTGTTATGATGAATCTCTTGATACATCTTTTGTGGATATGGATAGAGAAAATTTTTTAGAAGTGCCTGAAATTGATGTTATTTATTTTGATGAATCTCTTGCTATATCTTATGCTGAGGTTGAATGTGAAAAAATTATGGAGGTATCTGAGATTGATTCCATTGGCTGTGACACATTGCTTGATACATTTTTGATAGGAAATAATTGTGAAAATACTATTGATGTGCCAAAAGTTGATTTCATGGGTTGTGATAAGTTTCTTGATATACCTTTGGAGGATATTACTTATGAAAAATTCATTGAGATATCAAGATTTGATTTAATTAGATATGATGCAGTTTTGGATTCATTTCATGCAGAGACTGATATTATTTTATTTCTTTCTGACCCTGCACGCTTGAGAGAGGTATTACACTATTTTGCAGGGTCCAGAAGACTTCAGGAGTGGGTGCTCGAACTGAACAGACTTCAACCTCCTGGAAGGACTTCTGAAGGGCATCAAGAAGGAGGAGAAGATCTTACTTTAATCCATAGCCCTCCATTCCTTCAATGGATCTTGAATCTAAATCGCCTGCGGCCACCCGAGCATATTTCTACAAAGTTCAAGTGTGGGGGAGACCTAATCCTCTCAGCCACCCAGACTCCTCCACTACCACGATGGAGGCTACTGCTTGATAGACTCCGTCCACCAGAATAAAGGGGAGATTGTTCTTTCTTGTATTTTCTTTTATTGCATTTTTCACTTTTATGCTTTCTAGAAGTAAAATTTTCTTTTAAATTGAGCCCTTGTCAATAAATGCATGTTAGTTCTCTTAGAAGTTTGTTGCTTGCATGAGTAGAAATAAATGTATCCCTCTAGGTTATCTCCATAGCATTTTAGAATCTCTTGGAAAATAAATTAAATTTGGTTGTTAAAACTTAGGGTTTGAGCTAATGGATGAAATCTTAGATGCTTGAGTACTATTTAGTTTTAGATTCTTAATTGAGGACTTGAGATGAATTATTTTTGCCTAGTGAGAATTAGCCTTATATTTGTGACACACATATGTTATTGAACTCTAGAACTTGCTTAGGTTCTTTCAAAACCATATTTCAATGATTGGATCACATCTATAGAGTCTAATCCATTTGTTTTCCTTTCCACATCAATTTTTAGCAATAATCATGTTTATTCTCTTTTTCTTTATTTATCTCCTACGCTTACCCATTTTTTCTATGGACTTGTTTGCTTGGAATTTTTCTAATGTTACTTTGCCCGAGACGGACAAAGAATTAAGTGTGGGGGAGTGATTAATGAGTTGGTATCAATTTTTATCAAGGATGCACTTCATTTCGAAAAAAAAATATTTTTTTTGCCAAGTGAGTTGAGTTTGGTGTCAAAAATGAGCAAGAGAGGTGGGAGCCATTGGAGACTTAGATTCTTTACTACATTTTGAAGATCAAAGTGGCATGCAATGAAAAGAAAAATCTGCAATGCAAGAAAAAGAAAAAGAGATGGCACAGATTAATCAAAAGTTTGTGCCAAAATGAAGTTAACTTGAGTCGGAATTGGCTTGGATCAAAAACTGTAAAGTTGGAATTTTGGGAAGCCAAGGTCAGCAACATCTTGTAGAGACTGAGTTGAAGCTGGTGGAGAGCAGAAAAAAATTGAGATCGGGAGCTAGAATTGCAGCAGAGAAAAAAAAATAGAAAATGCAGTGAAGGCAAGGTCTGCTGAGCTGATTTCAATATCCTTTGGTCTGTTGAGCTGTTTTTGGTCGGAATGCTATGGACCAGCAGCTGCTCTTTGCTTAGAAGTCAAACACATCTTGCTAAATGGTTTGTGAGTAGGACAGTTCTGAAAACAAGCTGAAAAAAAAATCTGTGCCACTGCAAAAGAAAATTTTGTTGCAGCTGAAAAAGAATTCTGAACTGCATTGAATTTGTTGCCGAGTGCTGCATCTGAGAGCTACTGAATGATACAAGCTGAACCTGGAAGCAAGATGTAAAGTGCTGATGTTATTTGGAAGCTGAGACAAAAGCAAAAAGAAAAAAAAATAGTTTGAATCAACTTAAATTGATTGTACCATGGAGGGAACTTGTATTTGTTGGGCTGAAATTCTCTACTAAAAGGTGATGCTAATTGCTTGAGAAATCAGAGCATTACAATAAGTCTGCCGTGGAGCTAGAATCTGAAGTAGAAGATGCAGAAATCTGAAACCAATCTGTACAAATCTGCAATTGAAGTGCAGATCACCAAGTTGAAACAAATGCAGAAATGTCTCAAGTTGCTGATATAACTTCTGATTTTTCTGATACAAATTCTGATGCTAACTGGTCCGAAGTGTTCCAAATGAAGGTTGACTCCATCACTAGGTTTGAGAGCAGAAAAAAAAACAGTTTGAGAAAATAAGAAAAGAAAAGAAGAAGCAAGTTGGCATCCAACTTAAGTTTTGGCACCATAAATTAGTGAAGATGTTCTCATCAGAACCCAAGTTTTGCCCCATTACACTCTGAATTTACTAGTAAGAAAGAAGGAAGAAAAAAAAGAATGAGAAAAGAGAAGCAAAAACAAGTTGGCACGCAATAGGCAAGACTTGGCACAAGGAAATCAAGGAAGGGGTTTTCATCCAAATCAAAGGCAATTACTTAAATTTGACTTTACCACACTTTTGGTATCATTAGAAGACTGTAAAGAGAAGCAAAGCACATTGGAAACATTTTTGAGCAACCAAGTCTCCCACTCCATCAATTTTTCTATTTTCTTGGTTTTTACTCCATTTCTTATCATTTCTATGTTTTTGATTTGTTTTTGTAGATGTTGATCCTAATCATGAATAATGGTGGAGATTAGACAATAAGAAAGCTATGGTAGTGCAAGAAGCATGTGTGTTTGAGTGAGCTCCACTTCCATCATCAACTTAGAACTTAAGGAGAGAGCCACCAAAATTTTTCTTGAAAGGCTAGTGAGTTAAATTCATCTCAATGACTCATGATGGATGAAAAGGCTAAGTTGTTGATTTAAGGACAAGATACTAATCCATAGAGCTTAGATTTATGAGAATTGACAACCTTAGGTAATTTCTTTTCATTTACTTCTAATTATGCTTAAGAAATCTAGGGGATACATACTTAGTGGTTTCGCGAGACGCTCAAGCTCAAGTGTGGGGGAGTTGATAAGTACCATTTTATTGATTATTTGAGTTGCTAAAATCCATGTTTGACCCATGTTTTACTTGCTTAATTATGATTTTACCCTAGGTTTTAGAACTTACCTTTATTTTGGACTTAATTGCAAATTTACACATATTTAGATTATTTGGCCACTAATTTTCTGATATATTTTTGTAGGCATGAAAGGTTCATAGACCTAGGGCATACTGGGTCAAACTTGAGTCGGAAGTGGAACCGGATCGAATTATCAAGCTTACGATTAATCCGGGCCGTCCAATTCAAAAGCGGCTAGATCTGAACCATCCAGGACCATCTGAAGCAATCCGAGCTAGGGTTAGGGTTGATCAAGCACCCTGATCAAGATCTGAAGGTTTCATCCCAATCAGAGCTCATTCAACCGTTGGATCAAGCTCGGGAGGCTCTAGATCGTCCATTTAAAGATTAGGTTAATTCGGACCATTCGTTGCAAATCTGGAGGATCCGAGCTACCACAAGGTAGATCCTGACCCCAGATCATCATCATAAAAGTTTGGCTCAAATCAGAGCAAGATCAATCGTTGGATTATCTCAATTCAATCTGGACCGTCCATGTTTGAGTATTTAATCAAAACTCACCCGCAGCTCAGCTCTGTCGCGTCTCCACCGCAGCTTCTTCCTTCTTCATTTTGTTCTTCACTGTTTTTAGCTAGTTCTTCAATCCAAGGGGCGCGACCACCTCGTCTCTTCATCTAGATCAAGTCGAGGTCACCGAGGAGAGTAATCGGTGGAGTTTCAGCTCGGAATTGGGCAAGAACAGGGCTGTTTGAGGGTTTCGACAGCTCTGCATTTGATAGCTTCGATTTCGGTTTTGTCAAGTTCTTCATCAATCCAAGCCATTCAGAGGGGTTCCCTGGAGTGTTTGGATCATTCCCGCACCTTCATTTCAATCGGACAAGGCTGAATTGAAGAAATCGATTGGGATTTCCCTCTTGAACAGATTTGAGCTAGATTCGACTACCAATTCAGTTTCCCAGTGAATTGCTGAGCTTACGGGTTCGAGGCCAGCCCTTGCGTGACGAACAAGGAGACCTTGAGCTAATGGAGGATTGGGGTTTAGATTTCCGTAGTTAATTTCATTGTTTTATGCTGTAATTTCAATTTCTGCCACTGTTCTGTTTATGTAATTCGAATCAGCTGCTTAGTTTCGTTTCTGATTTGTTTATGCTATAATTAAGTTTTGAATCTTCAAGTTAGTTAGCTAATGAGTGTGTTTAGTGAACAAGCAATTTAGTTTCACTTAGTTTTACAGTTTCGGCATTTGCGTATCAGTTTCGGCATTTGCGTATCAGATTATTAGCTGCATATCAGAATTCGATTTCTGCGCTTTCACTTTGTGGATCAGTTTCTTAGTTCTGCAATTTCATATCAGCTAGTTTAGTTGGTTTCCGAATTGTTTCTTATATTAGTTGGGTTAATTCAATCTCGGTTTGCTTGTGAGTTTCTGAATTTATTGTTTCCTGTTTTTAGTTTTTTTTCGATTGTTGCACTCAAATGGTTTCCTGCGTATTCAGCTGTTAGCTTCTGACTTCATGCCAAATAACAATTCAACATGGAGTTATATCAAGCTAAACTCAGTTCTTAGTAAACTCTCATACTTGATATCAGCATCTAGTTGAATTCAATTAGTTTTGATATTGATCAGTCCATTTCTGCCCATAGAATTCATCTTTGAGCTCTAGTCTCACATTTGGTCACTTCTGAAATTTAATGATCTGTTCATGCATATCAAATTGTAATTTTGCATTTGAGTGAAAGGAAACTTTGGCACTGACCTTGTATCAGTTTTTGGCACATAGATTTCTTCCTTTTGGTATCAAGTTGATCATTTCTGAAGTATCAAATCATAGATTCTGCATTTGATCTATTTCTGCACTTGCATCAATTCTGCATCAGATTCTGCAAATTTGGCAGATTCAATTCCATCTGTGTTCAGTCTTTAGTTCCGAAATTGCAATCAATTGAATTGAATTCTTAGGAATCTTATGTGGCTATTAGTTTGGAGCAAAAGATTTCAGTTGTTGTTTGGTTTTAGCATCCAAATCAGTTTCGGAATTTTGCAAGTTACTCCTACATTTCTGCATTCAATCCTTGCGAGTTCATTTCAGGTTTTAGGTGGATTGAATGGATCAGATTTTGGTCTGAAATTCTGCATTTACTTTTGTAAACTTCTTCATTGAAAACTTTGTTTTCCAACTTGCATCGAACAGCTTTGGCACAGCTTTGGCACAAGGAATTTCAGATTGCATGCCAAGCTATTTTGGCACTTATTTCGCAATAAATTTGCTTGAGTAGTAATTTCCTAAGTTAGACACAAGTTGTAGTGCAATATTTCATTTGGTATTAGTTTGATTTCCGAATTTTGCTACTTGGCATTGGCTAGATTGAGTTGCTTATTGGTTGAGTTTATCAATTGTCATTAGCTAGTTTTAATTTGTCCAGCTAAGTCCTTGCCTTTTCCTTGAGTTTTCATTTCCGAATTTACAACCCAAAACCCAATTACTTATTTGAAACCCAAAAACACAAACGACACATAAACACGAGCGCGAATCACACAGCATCAACTAGTCCCGAGGAAAAATATGACCTGTGGCCCCTTTACTACGCTTTTCATATCTTGATTGCAAAAAGGGTTTCCAGCACATTTTTATAAATTCTAAATTCTGACGGATCCACATTCGTGACAACTTTAATTAGCTAAATCGGGTCCGTCACTACCACTACGTACAAACCCTTAAAGACCAACTATCTGAATATGAGTTTCTTTACCCAGTCTTGTCCCACCGCCATAGATGTTATTACTTACTCCCAGCTAGAATGATTAGTATACTGTAATGGTTCTATAAACTTGACTTTATATGCCGAGTTTTATAACAACTTGGTCAAAGTCGATGACTTTTGCTACACCACTACTATTCAGACCCTTCCACTTACCATTTCTCCTTCTTTATTTACTTGATTTTATGGACTACGACCCTCTCAGTCCACATTCTATCGTTATCCTCCTATGGATCTTCCATTTCCTGCTCCTTACTCCCACATTACCCTTGACATTCTCTACTCTTTTTTCTCAGAGGTGAGAGAGATCCGACGGTTCAGAATTTTTGATCTGTCGATCTGTGCATCTAAGACTACGCCCTTTATCGAGTCGTGGTCCGCTGCATTCTTCCTTTGACTTCACGGGATGTAGCGGTTATGTGACCCTTTCACTCATTCTTACATTACGTGATGATCCACCACTTAGACATAGACATTGGTCTATATATGTTCAAGATGATCATCTATGCCTCTAGCATCTCTACTCACTCTAGAGTGCAGACCCCCTATTGTCACATCCTAACCGTACTCTTCCATCATTAAGGTCTTGATGTTTCTGTCAGAGAGATCATCACAATGACCGAGTCTGACGAAATAAGAATTAGGAATTTTTCCCTAGCCACTGTAGATATCTTGGCCATCGGGGTCATATCTTGGAGACGACGAGGTGCTCCACCACAAGTTGACTCGGACGACGAGGTTGACTTCGATGTCGTAGATATCGCCGCCGAGATCGAGGAGTAGCTGAGGGAGTCTCCTCCACCACCTCCTCTGATGACTACGGACTAGCACCTCACACGGATAGAGATGGAGGTTTATAGTCTTCGAGAGGAGATGGAGGCCCATCACGTTGAGCAGATGGATGCCCTTCAGGCCCGACATGAGGAGATGATGTCCATGTTTCGTTCATGGTATCCAAACCCTTCATGGCATTCGGGCTCATATTCTTAGCTTGATGTTGTACTAGGGATTTATTTTTTGACTTTCCTTATTTGTAAAAGTTGATTTGATCATCTACTTTAGATTTATGCACTTTGAGTTGATTATCTCTAGGAATGTGCTTAGTAGAATAGGATTGTTTTAAAAAAAACTATTTTATTATGTTGTAAATTTGTTTTTAAAATCATATTGTTTTAAAAATTATTTTTCTAACTTATTTTATTATATAAAAATTATCCCTTTAAAAACTAGAGTTTTTCTACGAAATGGACTTAGCTTAGGACTTAACCCTGGCATTGCAAGCTCCTATAGATCTAAAAGCTAGCATCTCACAAGCGCATTAGGGTACATAACCCTGGCCTTGACTCAAGATGCTTTAAGTCAGTGTATCAAGAGCAGTTGGGGCAACAAATACAATTGAACAACAATCAAGTTAAATATTCAAGCTTAGAAAGTCTAACTTGATTAGACTACTTAACATGACTAACCCAAGTGAAAGGTGCTGTTATATAACAATTAGTGAGTAGCAAACTTGGTTAGACAGAGACCGAAAGAAATTAATTTGATTCATTTTTTTTTAAATATTTTTTTCATGCTTGGACTCACTAGAATGATAACTGGGTTCAAAACTTATTTGGGTCAAATTTAGTTCATTTCGATTACTTGCTGTCAGTCAATTTCTGTTATTATTTTTACAAAGCAAGTAGGCTCTAATACACAACTGTTTTCATGCCAAACATAGTTTTTTTATACATGACAAAGGGGGAGAGTAGAAAAAGTAAAGTTAAAAAATATTTTTTTTCCTAAAAAAAAAAAGTTTTTCCATTAGTAAAGTAAAAAAATTCCCTCAGAATCATTTTGAAAAAGTAAAGTTGTTTTTTTCCTTCTTTTCCAAAAAAAGTAAAATTTAAAAGAAAATTTTGTTTCTAAAAAGCTTTTGAAAAAATATTTCCTAAATTCAAATCTTTTTGAGAGAAACTATATGTTAGAAGCTTTTAAGAATTGATTTTCTCAAGAATTTATTTTACTCAAAAGGTTTCAAAAACTTTATGTGTTTTCTCAAGAATTGATTTTATTCAAGAATTGATTTTCTAAAAATTTGAAATTATTTTTACATAGAAACTTTCAAAATTATATATTTTCAGAAGCTTCATGGGGAGAGTTTCAATCAATAGGTGCTTTATGCAATATGTCAAATTATTGCTAAGTTTTTTCAAAAATATTGAAAATATTCTAAGGAAAAAGAGGGAGAGTACTAATCAAGGGGGAGAGTAGAAAATTATTTTTCTTCCCTTTCAGTACATAACTATGATGTATCATTTCCATGTTTGTTTTTTAACTTAACTTTTGAACTGTTGCCATAAATCAAAAAGAGAGAGTTTGTTGGTGCCGGAAGCACCAGATCGAACCTAGTTTTGATAATGGCAAAGGGTTCAAAGTTAAGTTTATAATGTGATCTAATGAATTTACCAAGTGTGTAGAAAAGTCCTAGTTTACCTAGGCACGAAGTCTTGACCTACAAGATTGAGTAAGAAGACCTGACCAAACATTGGGCAAGAAGTCCTAGTCGTGGATTGGGCACCGATGTCCTGATCCGGAAGATTGGGCAGGAGTCTTAACCGAGTGAGGATTGCGGACAGAAGTAGAGGTGGGTCGAGGTACAGACGTCTCGAGATCCGGCAGTCTCGGAGGCTGAGCAAAAGTCCAACCGGAGGAGACGGTTGGCAAAAGGTAATTTCTCCTGAGAGGAGTAGGTTAGGACGCGTTCCCCGGATGAGGAAATAGTAGGCGCCGATTCAGCCTAGGGGTTCATTTTGAAATCCAAAGTTTGAACTAGGATAGCTTCGGCTGTTATTCATACACTAATTATCTATGTTATATTGTTCTTGGACTAACCCTGGTTGCAGGAGTGAAAGGAAGTAATTGCTGCATCCCAGGCGCCTGAAAGGGTTTAGGCGCCCGGGATACTAGGCACCTGAGAGGTAGCAGGCGCCTGTGTTGAGGCGTTTCTTGTGGATGAGTGGCTGAGCTGGCAGGTTGCCACGTCAGCAACTCAGGCGCCCGTGAGCCATCAGACACCTCAGAGGTCCCAGGCGCCCATGACCGAAGGATAGTGGTTTGGCCGAATCTGCGGATAAGCACGTGCCCAATTCGTTACACGTGTCAGACGCCCAATAAGCCTTAGGCACCCAAGAACAGGCTATATAAGGGGCTTCACCCCTTTGCTTTCAAAAACATCTGAGATCAACTTAGAACAGCTTTCTTGAGACTCAAGCACTCCAACACTCACAAAATCTCTTCCATGATCGAGTTTCCCGTGCCGCCAACGATCATGATTGACGACACGCTGCCCAAGATGCTCTGCAATCTTTCTTGTGTCATCGGTATAATTTAAATTCGCTGTTTAATTCTATACTCGAATTATAAATTTGTAACTCTTATTCGAATTATAGAATTACTAAACAAAAACGGTCAAGGATCGTGGGCCTTGGAGTAGGAGCCCTTAAAGACTCCGAACCAAGTAAAATGACACTTGTTAGCATTGTTTTGTTACTCTTCCGCTGTGTTTCCTATTGTTCCGAAAATTTTTAATAATCGCTATTCACCCCCATCCCCCTCTATCGATTACAACGATCCCATAGTTGAATGCTCAATCTCCAAATAACTTCTTGTGTGGGCGAAGAAGTCTCTTACAAACTCATGAAAGCTTAGAGAAGATTTAGGAAAGCAATTACAGTTGTACAATTAATGAATGAAAAATTTTGAGCTAAGGGGCTCTATGTATAGAGCCTAGAATAGTTATCGTGATGCTGATGTGGCACCTCACAGGCACATGAGTACAACACGGGCACCTAATTTAGGTCAACGCTTATCCACGTCGCAATAACCATAAAATGGTTAAAAAGCATATCGAGGACCCGAGTCAACACGAGCGCCTATATTCTCGAGGGCCCAAATTAACTCAAGCACCCAAGATCAAAAGCTTCAGCAAGCTTAATTCTGGTCAACTTTCAGTTGACCAGTCTTCCAGTGCTCTTGGGTTATTTTTGATCATCCGAAGTTGAGCTCACCCGAACCTAACTTCCAACCTTTTCTTCAAATAGACTTCCTCCCTGGCTTCTCATCCATCGGACGTTGTGCATGCTCTTCTCGTCCACCAATGTACTGTTCTGCAGACTTTGTGTCCCTCGGATGCACCAAGCTCGTTGGCTCCCTTCCTATGCCATCTCAAGTGTTGCATTTTTTGCTGAACATCCTGTGCTCCTAAGCTCCTACACACATAGACATAGGGATCAAACCAATAGCACCTAACTTGACTCGGTTAACCACATCAATACTTTTTTGGAGTATTTACACAATGCACTACTCATTGTAGCTGCTGAAACATTCAGAACTGATTTTGGAATCAACCGATAATTTTTTGATTAATTATGGATCATGATGTACTACTATATAAGTGTCACTCATGATCGATTTATAATTAATAATTAATTATGGACAACTAAATAACCAAAAACATATTGGGTCACATGCACTATGAGTTTATCTGAAGGACTTAAAATGAGGTTGAGAATTGAATTCTCAAATCAAGAGAGAGACAAAGTTTGGTTGGACCAAACAAAGAACAAACATGGAAAGATATTTGTCAGAATGGAAGTGCGAATAGGTCACACCTATTGTAGGCAGTACGGATTCATTATGGTTTCATAATAAGCCAAAAGGATTTTGTTTAATTCTAAACCAAAGTGGTTAAGTTTTAAACCAAAACTTAAACTTAATAGTAATGAATCAGATTGGCTTTACTTATTGGGTTTGGGAGGTGACTTGCTCCCCAAGTCATGTAGAGGTATATATAAATATCCTTCTATGAGAAGAACAATGGTGTGAATTCATTATTAATCTTAGAGAAAAATCTAAAATTGTTTTAGGCAATTTCTCTTCTCTTCCTCTCTTCTCTCCCTCTCCCTTGTGTCACCGCCATCCAAAGGAGGTCATCCCTCTATGTGTCACCACCACCCTAGGAGCTCCTACCGGCCATCACCGCCGGCAATAGCCCCGCCATCGGCCATCACTGCCGCCCCTTCATTGTGGTTGTTGACGTCCACCAAGGAAGATTGTTGGCCCGACTGTTGGCCAGATTTTTCCCTTCCTTGCTTGGTCAGACCTCCCCTTGTGTCCTCGAATTGCTTTTAGCCACTGGGTACAAGATCGAGTGGGAGTTCTCTTGATTGATTCATCTCCAAGCATAGGTAGTACTAATCGGAGAAGAATGACTTGTGGCTTTGTGAAGTCATTTCAATGATAACTCAACGTGGATACGATTAGAGTTGAGGTTTTCCAAGTGTCGCTTGGTTGATGCCCTTTCCAATCTGAACCATCCATCAAGTATACTTAACATAGATTTAATTCCATAAAAGTTTACATTAGCGATCATGTCTGCATGTATTGTATCTTTTATGTGTGGATGTATGTGTTGTAATAAATTAAAATTTTATTATATTTTTATTTCTGTTGTGCATCTTTATAAAACATGATTTAAGTATGCATCCGCGTGGGGTTTCCCAACAGATACAACTCAAGGACTTTATATCTGTTGATAAAAATAAAGTATGCAAGCTTCAGCGATTCATTTATGGATTGAAACAAGCATTCAAGACTTAGAGTATCCATTTTAAAGAGGCAATCAAAGAGTTTGATTTCTCACAATATTTTGATGAACCTTTTGTGTACAAAAAGGTTAGTGGGAGTGCAGTCATGTTTCTGGTGTTGTATATCGATGACATATTCTTCATAGGAAATGATGTGTTAGTTCTATAGTCAATCAATGTTTGGTTATCCAAAACATTTTACATGAAAGACATGAGAGATGCAAATTATATCCTCGGGATTAAGATCTATAGAGATAAATCAAAACGGTTGATTGGTCTTTCGTAGTCTATATATATAGACAAGGTGCAAAAGTGGTTTAGCATGCTTGAATCTAAGAAAGAATTCATATCCATTAGTCATGGGGTTCATCTTTCGAAGTCTATATACCCACACACTAAAAATGAGAGGATTACCATATGATACCCTATGCGTCAGCGATAGTATCTATCATGTATGCTATGTTATGTATAATGCCCGATGTATTATACACTTTGGTGTCACGAGCAGATACCATTAGATTTGGGCATAGATCATTAGGTGGCTATCAACAGAATCCTTATATACTTGAGATGAACTAAGGATATGTTCTTGGTGTATAGAGATGGTTGTTGGGACCTTGTAGTTTGCTAGAGGGGGGTGAATAGCAACTTTTCGATGTTGTCTTCCTACAATGGTTAGCAAGCGCAAGCGAAAATCTCAAATCTAAACTAAAATGATAACACATCACCTTTACGTGATTCAGAGATGAAACTCCTACTCCACGGCTGCCCGTAAGGTGGACAATCCTTCGCTAGCTCTTGTCGCTCCTTGTCGGTGAAGAAATCTCGCCACAATCCTTGGGCAAACACTGAGCACTTGTAGGCTACTAACAGGCTCTAATCAAGCTTGTTTCGCCAAGGAAGAACAGCAAAAAATGAGACCTCTTAAATAGAGCTCGAAATTGTTCTAACCGTTACCAATCGACTGGCCCCGTGGCAGTTAACTGGTCTTCACGAATTCAAATGTCACAGCTTGACGATTCGCATTCAGTTTGACACCAGTCGACTGCATCAGTCGACTGATCAAGCATCAGTCAACTGATCTTTCTATGCTCTACCTTAGTCGACTGATCAAGCATCAGTCGACTGCCACCTAAGGTTCCCCTTCCCGAGTATAATTCTCTCAGCACTCGAACCCTAGGATTTTCCTTCCCGAGTATAGTTCTCTCAGTACTCAAATCCTCACGACTCAGTTGACTCTTCATTCAACAGCCTTGATCTGTTGCCTTCAAGCCTTCTTCAACTTTGGCTCTCGTCCCTCGGATGCAAGCAAGCCCGCAACTTATTCCCCCCATACCATCCTTTGCGTATGCCTCAAAGTCCGCTCCCCTTGGCTCATCATCCCTGCTCCAGCAGCCTCGACCTGTTGCCTTCAAGCCCTCTTTGACTTTGTCTCTCGTCCCTTGGATGCATGTAAGCCCTCGGCTTGTCTCTGATGCCATTCTTCACGTATGCCTCGAAGTTCGCTTCTCTCGGCACATCGTTCCTGCTTTGTCCACAGTCCCTTGGATGCATACAAGCTCACGGCTTGTCTCCTCACACCATCCTTCACTCGACCTAAAGACATCCAACTAAGACTATGTGTATCCTGCAGACCTGCACACTCACGTACACATATTAGATTAACATGAAACTCTAACTTAATCATATATATTGACACACACATCAAAACCCAAGATCTACCCGATCAAAATTGGGTCGATTGCCCCAATAATCTTCTCTTTTTTGATGTGTGGCAATATGTTTAAGTTAGGTGCAAAAACAACAATTACAATTGAAAATTACAGACACAGTAAGCAGCATAAGCATGCATTCTCCCCCTTAACCTATGCCCTCCACATAATTTTCAATTTTGCACAACCATAAGTTAAGTTAAACCTAACTCAAACCATAAGTTCTCAAGTTATGTTATCACTAACTTAAACCACAATTCACAAGTTAGGTTCAACCAAACTTAAAACCACAAGTTCTCTCCCTTTGACAACATCAAAAAGATTACCCCAAGCAATACTTATCATTGGTATCAATGAGAACACCTTCCTATTTCTGAAAACCCACAGAAATCAGAAAATAATACCACCAGACGACTGCGTCAGTTACCAGTTGACTTGTGCCAGCAAATCACAAACTTACAAAATGATCAGTCGACTGCCCCAAGGGCAGTCAACTGATACATAGAAGTCTAAATTTTCAGCCGAAATTCAAAAAGTCCTAATAAATCCCACAAAATCTGAAAAATTCTGAAATTTTACACGCATATTTTTTATGATGTATTCTAACCTGAAAAAATATAGTCTCATAAAAATACCAAATATGCTTGACTTTTTGACAAAAATTCCAATTCTTTGAAAAACATTCCATTTTGTATCAATCTTTCTATCCTAGATTTGAAACCATGTGTTTTCCAAGCCTATCCTATACCATTTAAAACATAGAAATGTTTTCAAATCTCCCCCTTTTCCTTATATAAATACTTAAGACAAAACAAATGATGAAAGCTCCCCCTTTTTACCATAATCTCTAGATAGAAGACATATATTGAAAATTTTCCTATAACCATAATAGCAAGATAATAACATTTCATATAAACAATACAAGACATGAATTAAAAGTTCATATAAGAAATACCAAAGCATAAATAACTGTTACAAGGGTCATAGCCCCGAAATTCTCAAATATTACAATGTCAAATATAGTGTTTGAGAGATAATAAAAATGCCTAAGCTAAATACACTCTCAACACCATCATCACCAAATCATACTAAGACTACATATCATCGCTTGGAGGAGGAGGAGGAGGGGTCTGATACATAAGGTTCCAGTGCTGCATCATCTCATACATATCATCCTGTCGCTACTGGAACCTCTAAAACTGCTCCGTGAGACCGTAAAATGAAAAGTTAGTAATGAATCACGGATTAAATGGGAAAAATAATGCAAATGATTCATTACCATTTCTCCGGTCGTTGCATGATGACTAATGATCAAGGTTGACTCAAAATGGGTGTTCTTCTTGTCCTAGACTCAGATTTAAGGTGGAAAAGGCTAGAAATATGATTTTAGGATCTTGGGAAGGCTTAGAGCAGTTGGGGAGGTGGAGGGAGAAGAGAAATTGCATGGGGCGGCATTGAAATCCTAGGTTCGGCCGCCCCCCCCCCCCCCCGCGCGGCTGTTCTTTTAAAATATTCCCGCCATGAGTCGACTACCCCAGGGCCAGTCGACTGATAAACTAAATAGAAAGATCAGTCGACTGATGGAGGATCAGTCGACTGCTGTATTGAATATCCTAGTTTCTGATTTAAACTGGACTAGTCGACTGCCTTTGCATCAGTCGACTGATACCTGATTTCAGCATTTCTTACCCAACTTCAGAAATGCATCAAAAATTTCATAAATCTTCAAAATTTCTCAAATTTTGTGGAGAGGTTTGTGGTACCCGTGTCTACTTGGAAAAAATACATGTACCCATGTATCTATCACCAATCCCAAGATTGATACAAAACTCAAAACTATCTATATGGTTCAATTGAACCTTGACTTAAAGTCCTAGTTTTGATCTTTCCTTGATGTATCTTTTCATTTCCAACCTCAATGCAGCCTTAGCATTGATTTATATGGCATCTCCACGTTAAAAACCAATTTTTATGCAATATAGCTCCATTGTCATATTTTTCCATGATACTCACTTTTGATGTGTTAAATCCCTAGGATTAAGATTCAAACTTGTCTTCAAATCCTTTGGCACATTCCACAATTTATCTAGGCCATTCGGAGAAACCCTCTTGAGATCCATTGACCATGGATCCCAACTTGACTCCTAGAGCTCCCCCTTGAGCTCTTAGTGTTAGGATGTATACTAAAAGCCTTATTTTTTGTTAGAGTACATTTACATTTTAAAGAGAATCACAAAATCACACTGTGCGTATTTATATTAGTATGTGCACAACATGTCTCATACTTGGCATTGTACATAATATGGTGCATGGTGTTGCACAGAAGATCATGTTATCATGTTCCTTGCAGAAGTATAAGAAAGAGGCTCACAACTGAGATGGAGTTGGACAAACCATCGGGATGGTTGTAGTGCAACTTGGTGTGGTTTGTCATAACCATAGAATTGCACTAGTGCACTTTGTGTGCATTGAGTAGGACCAAAAGAGAGGTCATCCAATTTTGTACTGACTTCATAAATTGGATTAGACCTTGATTATATTATGGAGTATGATCTCTATATCCCGAAATAATAACGGGCACATGTAGTTAATTAATTATTAATTTGATTTACCAATAGGCAAGATCTATTCTGTTAGATTGATAGGCCCGATAAGTTGGGTAATAATTTTATCTGCATGGTGTGCTGTTGATTATTGACGAAATCCGTATCTTGGTGATTCAGGATGATGATGCCCCCTTGATGAGCTCAAAAGGTTCGTCATGCCAAATCTTGCAAGTGGACTATGGTCTGACATGATGAAAAGGTTGAGTGGTACTAATCAAGGATCTAGAGGATAATTAATTTAATTGTCACTAATTTAAATTAATTATCGGGCATTCGATATCTTAAACACGGGGAGATGGACGACTCATAATAGGTGGAGCCCATATGAAAATATGGGGGTTAGTGAGGAAGTTCAATGGGATCCTTTAGTGGAATGGATCTCCATTAATGGATCGGGTTTGGATCCATTAGCGGGCCAAGAACCAACTCCTCCTCATGGTCCCTACCTTAGCCCTATAAATACCCCATAGGAGTCATGGTACCAAGAATAATTAATCCACAATTAATCTCTAATTAACCAGGAATTAATTGTTAGTGATATGAGAGAAGTATCCTAAGGCAATCGCCTTATAATTGTAAACATTTATTTTAATAAATGATAATTCACTATTTGAGTATACATGTTTGTGTATTTGATTGGGATCTTAAACTCATCTACTGAATGTCCGCAATATAACTCACAGCATAAGAGAATTTGTGATGGGATCACAACTAGTGATTATCTCTAAATGTGCAAATGTGAAGTATTGAAAATATCCCTAGTCGATGAATTGATAAATACGGACACTATCAATTCTGTTGAGACTAGCATGGGTTATTCTCTAATCAGCTGATTCTCACTGGCTGGTGACATTGGGATGTCCGGAGATAAACATGGATGCTAGTTAAGGAAACTAGTTCATTGGAGTGACTAGCTGTAAGACTTCATATGGTAATCTATATAGATATGTCAATGAAGTTCTTAATGCGGCTTAAGTGCGATGTTCCTTTGACTTGCGGTGTTCAAGTCATCTTGGTTATGGAGACTTATACTTTAACATCTTAAGCAAGCATCTCCAAGGAGGTGTGGACCCAGGATGATTGGGTGTAAGCCGAAGTGCCCGAAGATGTTTGAACAGCCTACAAAGGATTCACCACTCCTTGCGAGGAGATGTATACCCAGGCCTATCGTCGGATTGTTACTCAAAATCTCTGGCCAGAGTACATCATGTTAAGAGTGCAAGTCTCTTAAATACATGAGAGTAACTAGAAATCCAAAGGACGAGAAAGACACTACTTGGGCTAGGTGTGACGTAGTCAGCCTAGTGGGGACTGACACCATAGACCATGTCCTGAACCAAGTGGGTATAAGGTGGTGAAGGGAATGGGGCACGATTCATTAGAGCTGCTGAAGGGTTTCAGAATAATTTCTTCTGGGGTCAAACCGTTGATCTTTCGATTAATTGGGGATCATGATGTACTACTAGGAGCCACTCATGATCGTTCTATAATTTGTTGATTATAGACGGCCAACATAAATCGAAAGCCTATTTAGTCACACGCACTACGAGTAATCCGAGGGATTTAAAACGAGTTGAAAATTGGATTTTTCGATCAAGAGAAATAAGTCGAATCTGAGTTAATCAGAGGCGCAATGGAAGCTAAAAATGGCTAAGTCTTTTGAAGGCTTTTTGGGCGAATTAAAAGAGTTTAATTCGCGTAGGTTCGGCTCGGTTTGGGCCGGCCAAAGAGGGTGCCAACCCTCCTTGGTTGGCCGGCCACCTAAAGGGAGAAAAACCAATTAATTTTGGTTTAATTAATAAAATAGATCTAGCGCGATTTATTTTATAAATTATGGATAAATAAATTTGTATAAAGAAATTTATATAAATAAATTTGTAGAAATTTATTCTTTTTATGGAAGTTAAAATAATCCATGAATTGATTTATTTTAATTTTATAAAATCAATTATGAATTGATTTTTCCATAATAAGAAAGTTTATAAATTTCTTATAAAATTTATTCCATAATTAAAAAGAGAGAAGGATTTGTTTTATGGATAAATAAATTTGTATAAAGAAATTTATATAAATAAATTTATAGAAATTTATTCTTTTTATGGAAATTAAAATGATCCATGGAATGGTTTATTTTAATTTTATAAAATCAATTATGAATTGATTTTTTCATAATAAGAAAGTTTATAAATTTCTTATAAAATTTATTCCATAATAAAAGGAGAGATTAATTAGTTTTATTATAAAGTTAGTTATAATAAAACTTGGTAATTCATAAGAGAATTTATAGGATAAATTTCTTATGATAACTAATTAGTTTTATTATAAAGTTAGTTATAATAAAACTTGGTTTAAACGGAATAATTCATAAGAGAATTTATAGGATAAATTTCTTATGACTAATTAGTTTTATTATAAAGTTAGTTATAATAAAACTTGGTTTAAACGGAATAATTCATAAGAGAATTTATAGGATAAATTTCTTATAACTAATTCCGTTAATTCCGTTAAGAGGAGACTTGGCAAGGGAGAAGCAACTATATAAGGAACCAAAAGGAAGCCTTTAATTCCTAATTGAAATAGAGCTAACCTCTCCCTCTCTCTCTTCTATTCTTTTCTCTCCTTCCCTTCTCTTCCCTTAGGGCCGGCGCCCACTCTTGGAGTCTTAGGGCCGGCGCCCACTTGGAGGCTTAGGGCCGGCGCAATCTCTACCCAACCAAAGGTTGCCGTGAGCTTCAAGAAGAAGGAGAACCCGAACAAGAAGAAGAAGAAGCGGATAGCGACTCCTCTCTTCCCGGAATTTGGATTCCGCTTCTTGTTGGTTAGTTTCCTAATTCCTCTCTTGATCTTCTTTGTTGTGCCTATAGAGAATCTAGTAGTTCTCGTCGGCACAAAACTCGTGACTTTGCGAAGTCATCCCGAAGAGAACTCGGCGTGGACGTGAATAGAGGCGAAGCTTCCAAGGGACGCTACGGTTGGATCACGTCCCTTACTTCGAGTTACGCGAGGTACTTGGTAAATTAGTTTACTATTCTGCAAAGTTTTATTTTATGATTATGTCAACACACCATAAGATTGCATGCTAGATACGAAGTTAAAATAATTTAGGAAATTATTTTATGCAAATTCTTCCGCTGCACGTAAAAATTTAAAATTTTACGAACTCGTATCCTTGTCGACATGCACCCGGTCCCAACAGATGTATCAGAGCCGGTTAGTGTTCGACTTAATCATATAATTGTTTTGAGGAAAAATGTATCATGATCTCAATTTCGAAAAAAAATTTCAATTATGGAAACTTTTAAATTATAATAAATTTTAGATTTAGGAATTTTAATGTTTGGAAATCCTCATGAAATTTCGCAAACGTTTGAAATTTTCTAATTTCTAAAATTTTATAATAATTGTGAAAACTTTCCATCTTTGGAAACTTTCCAATTTTGGAAATTTTTCTATTTTAGAAATTTTTCAATTTTGGAAATATGTAAGTTTCCTTTGTACCAGAAACTTACAATTATTCTGAAAACCTATTTTTGAAATCTCGCAATTTTGGGCACTTTCTTTTAAGAAAGTCTAGACAAATTCATGGACAGTTAATTGACAATTAAATTTGAATTGGTTTTTAAATTGACAACAAAATTCTTTATTTTGGATTGAGACTCGGGGAGCCGTCCAATTTAAAGTTAGTTGTTGTAATTTAATTTCCTAATTTTTAATTGAAATTGTCATGTTTGATTTGGATTGAGCCTCGGGGAGCCGTCCAATTGGATTTACAACACATTACTTTTCTTTGGGTATCTGAGCCTCGGGGAGCCACCCTTAGAAAATAATTTGTTGTAATTAATTAAATCCATGAGTAAAATATGTTTGAAGAGGTGATGTTCTTACATATTGTTGTCTCCAAAATTAATTAGGAAAATGGTTTCCTATAGAGTTTTCTTAAATAAGATTTTCATGAAAATAATATGTAGTTGAATTAAGGGATTTGTCTCTTAATTTAATAAGATTTGATTTAGAGAAATCAAAGTCTTGAACATATTATTTCCGAAATTAATTATGATAATTTAGGAAATTATTTCCCAAAATAATTCCTTTAATTAAGTATGAAATTGGAATTAGGAAATCCGGTTCCTAATTCAATTAATGAGACTTGATAACTTAAGTCACATACATACTTAATTAAGGAAATCGTTAGTCATGACATAATTCTATGTCATGAATGTGCTTAGAAAAGAAAGGATGAGACCCAAAACCCCTTACAAAATATTAAGGCCAACACCTTCCATTAATATGGTTAGAATCGGAGTTTTGTTTCTCGTTTGGGTTGATGGACACATCCATGCCCGACTTGAACCTCAACATGTTCAAACCATGGAATTAGTTTATGAATAATATAGTTGGAGTCAGAGGTCAATCATTAGTTTTGGTTGTTGGACACATCCAAGCCTGACTAAGCGGTTGAATGAGCTCCAACCATATTAAAACTATTTCTTGATTAATGGGTCAGCCTTAAGCTTGGAGCATCGATTTGTTGTGCCACAGCCAAGGTCGATGTAAAGAGAGGTGCAGTTGGGTGCTATGTATAATGTTGCATACTTGTTAATGAGTTAACAACCCAATGTTTTATGCAAACATTCAATTAGTTGATAGCATAATGTGATAGTTACATATATGTGATGTGTAATCGGTATAATTATCTACCTTCATAGCTAAGAATAACTTGATGGCCACAGTCATGGTTGTTCTTATCTATGGTTGGATATCAACCTATTTGGAGATGTTCCTACGATCTCCTGAATTGATAATAAGGGTGACTCAATTCATAAAATAAATAGGATTTAATTTATGTATGATGATACATTCTTTAATCATTCTTCTCACATAATCTCAATTTGTATTTCTAGGATAATCACTCGATCATGTCTTCCCTAAACTTGCGTTCCATTTTGGACACCAATAAACTGACTGGGCCTAACTTCATGAATTGGCTTCGAAACCTGAGGATAGTCCTCAAGGCAGAGAAGCTTGCTTATGTCCTTGAAGATCAACTTCCCAACCGTCCTCCTGAAAATGCAACTCCAGACCAGTTTCCTGAGTTGCTCAACCTGCTGAAGACTGTAGAGCCTTCTGTGAAGCAGGATCAAAAGACGGTACTGTTAGTTGATTCCTCGAAGAAAGGTTCTAAGAGGAAGGCCAAAGAACAGAATAAGGGAAAGAAGAAAAAGGCCAAAAAGACTGAAAATACCCTAAAAGGCACTTGCCATCATTGTGGCAAGGAGGGTCACTGGCGAAGAAACTACAAGGTTTATCTTGAGTCCTTGAAAGAGAAGGCATCCGATGCCCCATCCTCTTCAAGTATCTTCGTTATTGAATGCCACTCTATTTCCTCAAACACATGGGTACTTGATACTGGGTGTAGCTCACATATATGTAATAACATACTGGGGCTAAGGAATAGAAGAAGACTCGTCAAAGGAGAAGCGAATTTGCGAGTTGGAAACGGAGCAAAGATTGCAGCTGTTGCCATCGGAACATATTTGCTAAAGCTCCCCACTGGACGTGTCTTAGAATTAGATAATTGTTATTTTGTTCCTTCGATAATAAAAAACATTGTATCTATTTCATGTTTGAATGAAAAGGGTTATCATTTAACTTTTAGTAACAATTGTTGTTACATAACTTTAAATGGCGTTCTTTATGGGAATGGAACATTGTGCAATGGTATCTACACGTTAGATTTATCCAGTGACGTTTTCAATATCGAAGTTAGCAACAAACGTGCTCGAATAGATAATCGAATAGACTCNTAAGAAAACTCTATAGGAACCATTTCCTAATTAATTTTGGAGACAACAATATGTAAGAGCATCACCTCTTAAATCAAATAAGGAAATTATCGTTTGAGAATCACCTCAAAATTTCCAAGATTGATTACATATTTTATTTATGGATTTATTAATTACAACAAAATATATTCTTGGGTGGCTCCCGAGGCTCAGATACCCAAAAAAGAATTTGTTGTAAATCTAATTTGTCCGCTCCCGAGGCGTAACCAAATTAAACATGACAATTTTATTCAAAATTAGGAAATTAAATTACAACAACTAACTTTAAATTGGACGGCTCCCCGAGGCTCAATCCAAAATAAAGAATTTTGTTGATAATTTAAAACCAATTCGAATTTAATTGTCAATTAATGATCTATAAATTTGTCTAGACTTTCTTTGAAAGAAAGTGCCCAAAATTGCGAGATTTCATAATAGGTTTTCAGAATAATTGTAAGTTTCTGGTACAAAGAAACTTACATATTTCCAAAATTGGAAAATTTCCAAAATAGAAAATTTCCAAAATTGGAAAGTTTCCAAAAATGGGAAGTTTTCACAATTATCATAAAATTTCAGAAACTAGGATATTTCAAAAGTTTACGAAATTTCATAAGGATTTCCAAACTTTGAAATTCCTAAATCTAAAATTTATCATAATTGGAAAGTTTCCATAATTGGAAAGTTTTCCAAAATTGAGATCATGACAAAGTTTTTCGCAAAACAATTATATGATTATGTCGAACACTAACCGGCTCTGATACCACTGTTGGGACCGGGTGCATGTTGACATGGATGCGGGTTCGTAATTTTAAAATTAATTACGTGCAATGGAAGATTTAGCATAAATAATTTCCTAAATTATTTAACCACACATCTAAGCATGCAACCTTATATTGTGTAGACATGATCATATATTAAAATTTTGCAGAAAGTAAACTAATTTACTTAATACCTCGCATAACTCGAAGGAAGGGACGAGATCCAACCGTAAGCGTCCCTTGGAAGCTCCGCCTCTATTCGCGTCCACGCCGAGTTTTCTTCGGGATGACTTCGCAAAGCCACGAGTTTCGTGCCGACAAGAACTACTAGATTCTCCAAAGGCACGACAAGAATATCAAGAGAGAGATGGAAAGACTAACCACCAAACGAAGAACGGAATCAAGATTCCGGGAGGAAGGAAGGAGTCGCGCCCGCTTCTTCTTCTTCTTCGGCCTCTTCTTGGTGGTGGAAGCTCACGGCAACCAAAAGGAGGGCCTCTAGGGCCGGCGCCACTAGAGGAGGGAGAGGGAGAGAAGGAGAGGGAGAAAGGCTAGGCAAGAATCCTTGATCTCTTCGATTAATCTCCAAGCCTTGCCTTGGTACCTTTATATAGTAGTCTCTTAATCGCCAAGTGTCCTTTTAACGGAATAAATTTTCATAAGAAATTTATCTTATAAATTTTTCTATGAATTATTCCATTATGCCAAGTTTTTATCATAATTTAATTTACAATAAAAACAACCATGTCTCCCTTTTCTTATGGAAAGAAATTTCTTTATATAAATTTCTTTATATAAATTTCTTCAGATAAATTTCTTTATCATGGTAAATCAATCTATTATTGATTTTATAAAATAAAATAAACTAATCCATGGTTCATTTTAATTTCCATGAAAAATAAATCCGTTTATATAAATTTCTTTATATAAATTTCTTTATATAAATTTCTTTATCATGGTCAATCAATCTATTATTGATTTTATAAAATAAAATAAACCAATCCATGGTTCATTTTAATTTCCATGAAAAATAAATCCGTTTATATAAATTTCTTTATCCATAATTTTATAAAATAAACCACGCGCGGTTTATTTTATAATTTGAACCAAACAATTTGGTTCTCCCCTTTTATTGTGGCCGGCCAAACAAAGAGGGTGGGGACCCTCTTTGGCCGGCCAAACCCAAGCCGAAACCGTATGAATTAAACTCATTTAATTCGTCCAATAAGTCTTCAAAAGACTTAGCCATTTTATGCTTCCGATGCGTCTCTGAAAAATTCAGATTCGACTTATCTCTCTTGATCGGAAAATCTAATTTTCAACTCGTTTTAAATCCCTCGGATCACTCGTAGTGCGTGTGACTAAATAGGCTTTCGATTTATGTTGGCCGTCTATAATTAACCAATTATAGAACGATCATGAGTGGCACCTAGTAGTACATCATGATCCCCAATTAATCAAAAGATCAACGGTTGACCTCAGAAACTATTCTGAAACCCTTCAGCAGCTTTAATGAATCGTGCCTCATTCCCTTCACCATCTTATACCCACTTGGTTCAGGACACGGTCTATGTGTGTCAGTCCCCACTAGGCTGACTACGTCACACCTAGCCCAAGTAATGTCTTTCTCGTCCAACGGATTCTAATTACTCTCATGTTTCTGAGAGATTCATACTCGGAACATGTGATGCTCTGGCCAGAGGCTTTGAGTAACAATCCGACGATAGGCCTTGGGTATACATCTCCTCGCAAGGAGTGGTGAATCCTTTGTAGGCTGTTCAAACATCTTCGGGCACTTCGGCTTATACCCAATCATCCTGGGTCCACACCTCCTTAGAGATGCTTGCTTAAGATGTCAATGTATAAGTCTCCATGACCAAGATGACTTGAACACCGCAAGTCAAAGGAACATCGCACTTAAGCTGCAGTAAGAACTTCATTGACATATCTATATGTAGATTACCATATGAAGTTTTACAGTCAGTCACTCCAATGAACTAGTTCCCTTAACTAGCATTCATGTTTATCTCCGGACATCCCAATGTCTCCAGCCAGTGAGAATCAGCTGATTAGAGAATAACCCATGCTAGTCTCAACAGAATTGATAGTATCCGTATTTATCAATTCATCGACTAGGGACAATTTCAATACTTCACAATTGCACATGTAGAGATAATCACTAGTTGTGAATTCATCACAAATTCTCTCATGCTGTGAATTGTATTGCGGACATTCAGTAAATGAGTTTAAGATCTCAATCAAATACACAAACATGTATACTCAAATAGTGAATATTCATTTATTAAAACAAATGATTACAATCATAAGGCGATTGTCTTAGGACAGTTCTCTCACAATACTAACAGGATAGAGCTGGTTAGTAGCCTTTGTTGCTCAGGTAGTGTCCAAAACTTGTGGTGAGGCTTCTCCACCCACAAGGAGCTACGAGATCTAGCCGAAGGTGCTCTGGGGAATCATCCATCAAAGGATTAGGGATCGTCCACCTACGGACTGCCGTGGAGTAGGAGCATCATCTCCGAACCACGTATATCGGTGTGTCGTTCTTATTCATTAGTTTTTGTTTGTATTTAGTATATTCCGCTTGCGCACTAACGATTGTAGGAAGAAAATCGAAAGAAGTTATTCACACCCCCCTCTAGCTTAACGGTCACGGTCCTAACAGAATCGACATGTCCACCTTGGACATTCTTAGACCTACCCATTCTAAGCATGTGTCTCCCCTTCTTGAGATTAATGCCTTGATCCTTAGGTCCAGTGGTCTTAGTTTTATCATGATGCATGATTTTTCTAGGGTTTTGATCTACATTATTAACCCTAGCTACTTCTATCAGGATATTTAAATCCAAAATTATGCATGCGTAAATGATTACCATTATTTCTAACATGCATGGGGGAATTTGAAATATGCTTAAAGTTAGGGATTACCTCCCTTACCCTTGTAGCTCCCCCTTGATGTGAGCTTTTCTTCTTCTTCTTCTTCTTCTTCTTCTTCTTCTTCTACTTCCTCAAATGCTCCAATTTCTTGAATTCTCCTTTCCTTGAGCATTTGGTGTGGTAGTGTCCTAGCTCACCACATGTGAAGCATTTTATATACTTCTCCTTCTTTTCCCTACAACCCGTGTTAGAATTTAAAGAAACTAACTTGGGTTTAGAGTTTACCTCCTATTGCTTACCCTTTGGACACTTGTCCTTATAGTGTCCTTTTTCATTACACCCAAAGCAAATAATGTGGTCCTTTGACTTTACTTTGGTGGAGGTGGAAGCTTCTTCTTACTCCGGTATTGAGGATGGTCTCTCCTCCCCCTCAATCATTGAAGTGGAGACTTCTTCTTCCCACTTTAATGAAGTGGATGATTCGTCAATTTCTTGTGCCACTTCACTTGAGGAGATGGATGAATCTTTTTCTTCTTTCTCCTCTTCTTTGGATGTTGAGCTTCTTTCCTCATCCGATTGGTCATTCTCCTCTTCTTGGACCATTAAGCTCATTTCCTTGGGCTCTTCCACTACTTGAGCTTGTATAGGGTCTTCATGAAACGCTAACATTTTGCTCCATAGTTCATGTGCATTTTTATATTCACCTACATAGCTAATCACATCGTTAGGCAAAATATTAAGTGAAATTGAAATTACCTTATCATTTGCCTTCGATTGTGTTTGTTGCTCCTTGGTCCAATTTCTTGGTCGGAGCTTCTTCCCATGCTTATCCTTTGGGGATTCAAATGGTTCTTTTAGTGCGATCATTAGATCCCAATCCATATTGAACCATACCTCTATCTGCATCCTCCAATAATCAAAACTCTCACTGTCGTAGGGAGGTGCAACATAGATATCATCCCCTAATCTTTCTTCGACCACCATTTCCTCTAGCTCTTGCTCTCACGGCGGTTAGTCCGTAGACGAGCGACCCCGGCTCTGATACCACTTGTTAGGACCGGTGCGTAGGGCTAGAGGGGGTGAATAGTCATTCACCCACTTGATTCGCAGTTTCTTCCTACAAGTGTTAGCACACGCAAGCGGAAACTTAAACTATTAATTAAAATCAATGCTAACACAAATCGTTTATGTGGTTCGGAGATAAAGCTCCTACTCTACGGTTGTCTGTAAGGTGGACGATCCCGATCCGTCGGTGGATGACTCCCTGGAAGACCTCCGGCTAGCTCGCATCGCTCCTTGTGGGTGGAGAAACCTTGCCACAAACTCCCGACAACACCTGAGCACTTGGAGACTACTAATAAGCTCTACCCAAGCTTATTTCGTCAACCTTTGCCTAGCCAAACCGAGCTCTCTTAAATAGAGCTTGACACTGTTCTTGTCGTTACCAGTCGACTGGTGCCAACACCAATCGACTGGTCCACTTGGATTCGAACGTTGCAACGCCAACGTTCAAATTCCAGCCAACACCAGTCGACTGATCATAAGATCAGTCGACTGATCTTTCTATGCTGCACATCAGTCGACTGATCCAAGCACCAATCGACTGCCCAAACCCTAAACCTAGGGTGTCCCTTCCCGAGTATAATTCTCTCACACTCGGACCCTCACAACTCAGCTGACTCTTCTTTTGCAGCTTCGACCTGTTGCCTTCAAGCCTTCTTCGACTTTGTCTCTCGTCCCTCGGATGCATACGAACCCACGGCTCATCCTCATGCCATCCTTCGCGTATGCCTCGAAGTGTGCTTCCCTCGGCTCATCGTTCCTGCTTTGTCCATGGTCCCTCGGATGCATACAAGCCCACGGCTTGTTTCCTCATGCCATCCTTCACTAGACATGAAGTCGTCCAGCTAAGTCTATGTGTATCCTACAAACCTACACACTCAAATACACATATCAAATACAAGGACAAACCTAACTTAAACCTTTTGCTCAAACATCAAAACACTTGGTCACTTCTGACCATAAATTGCTCCAACATTTAATAGGATATGTTATTATTCATATTTTTAAAAAAAAGATCGGTCAAAGAATTATAGAAATTTATTTGTTTTAAAAGTATTAAGGCTTCCTATATTACAAAATTTATCGATCATAGAATATCCATCAAAAATCACATTCGAGACCATTAACATGATCATAAGATTGATACGACCCAATAGAAACTTATTTCGTCGAATTCTAAAGTCCGTAGGGCCATCTACGACATTTTTAAAGGCCCCTTTTTAAAAAAAAATCAAATTTTGCAATGAATTTTAATTTGTTGCAAAATTTTGCAATGAATCTATGGATTCGTTGCAAATTTGTAACGAATCTATAGATTCTTCGCAAATTTTGTTTTTTTTTAAATTAAAAAAATTATTTTAAATAGTGTAAAAGGCCCTACGGAGGTCAGATCAAGATGAAACGAGTTCCTATGGGTCCATATGGATGTCTCAATCATACCAGTGGCCTCAAATGTAAATTTCATCGGATATATTTTTTTATATTTAAAAAAAGGCCAATCAAAGAGTTAGAGAAATTTATTTATTTTGAAAGTATTAACAAAATTTATCGATCACGGAATATCCGTCAAATATCACATACATGGTCGTTAACGTGATCATGAGATCAATACGTCCTCATAGAAACTTATTTCTTCGAATTTCGAGTTTCGTAGGGTCATCTACAACATTTTAAAAGGCCTCATTTTTTAAAAGAAATAAGTTTTGCAACCAATTTTAATTCATTGCAAAATTTTGCAATGAATCTATTGATTCGTTGCAAGAATTCAAATTTGTTACAAATTTTGTTTTTTCTAAGAATAAAAAAATATTTTAAATAGCATAGAAGGCCCTATGGAGGTCGGATTAAGACGAAATGAGTTCCTATAAATCTATATTGACACCCCGATCGCACTAACAACCTCAAACGTGAATTTTATAGGATATATTATTTTTCATATTTAAAAGAAAAAGTCGGTCAAGGAGTTAGAGAAATTTATTTATTTTGAAAATATTAAAGCTTTTTATATTACAAAATTTATTGATCACAGAATATCTATCAAAAATCGCATTTGAGGACTTTAACGTGATTGAGATCGATATGACCCCATACGAACTTATTTCATCTAATTTTGAGGTTCGTAGGGGCATCTACGATATTTTAAAGGACCCCTTTTTTTAAAAAAATCAAATTTTGTAACGAATTTTAATTCGTTGCAAAATTTTGCAACGAATCTACATATTTGTTGCAATTTTTATTTTTTCTAAAAATAACAAAACTTTTTAAATAGCTTAGAAGACCTTGCGGAGGTCGAATTGAGACGAAACGTATTCCTATGAGTCCGTATTGGCATCCCGATCGCACTAGCAGTCTTAAATGTGAATTTCACCGAATAGATTATTTTTCATATTTAAAAAAAAGGTCGGTCAAAAAGTTAGAGAAATTTATTTGTTTTGAAAGTATTAAGGATATTTATATTACAAAATTTATTGATCATGGAATATTTGTAAAAAATCACATTCTTGGTTGTTAACATCATCATGAGATCGATACAACCTCATACGAACTCGTTTTGTCGAATTCGGAGGTTCGTAGGGTCATCTACGACATTTTAAAAGGCCCCTTTAAAAAAAAATCAAGTTTTGCAACGAATTTTAATTCGTTATAAAATTTTGCAATGAATTTATAGATTCGTTGCAATTTTTTTCTAAAATTAAAAAAAAATTAAATGGCGTAGAAACCCTACAGAGGTCAGATCGAGATGAAACAATTTCCTATGAGTCTGTATCGACGTCCTAATCACACTAGCGACCTCAAACGTGAATTCCACAGGATATATTATTTTTCATATTTAAAAGAAAAGGTCGGTCAAAAAGTTAAAGAAATTTATTTGTTTTGAAAGTATTAAGGCTTTTTATATTACAAATTTTATCAATCACGAAATATCTATTGAAAATTGCATTCAAGCCCGTTAATATGATCATGAGATTGATACTACCCCATTGAAACTTATTTCATTGAATTCCAAGGTCCGTAGGGTCATCTACGACATTTTTAACGGTCCCTTTTATAAAAAAAAATCAAGTTTTGCAGTGAATTTTAATTCATTGTAAAATTTTGCAACAAATCTTTGGATTCGTTGCAAATTTGCAATGAATCTATAGATTCGTTGCAATTTTTTTTTCAAATTAAAAAATATTTTTTAAATAGAGAAGAAGGTCCTACGAAGGTCGGATCGAGACGAATGAGTTCCTATGGGTCCGTAACGACGTCCCAATCGCACTTGTGACCTCAAATGTGCACTTCACAAGATATTTAAATGAAATGGTCGGTCAAAGAGTTATAGAAATTTATTTGTTTTGAAAGCATTAAGGATTTTTATATTACAAAATTTATCGATCATGGTGTAATAGGTGAAAATCACATTTGATGTCGTTAACATGATCGTGAGATCGATACAACCCCATAGGAACTTGTTTTATCTATTTTCGAGGTCCGTAGGGCCATCTATGACATTTTAAATAAGTTTTTCTATTACAATGTTCTTTCATTTGGGGCCTTAGCGTTGAGTTGGAAGTTCAGAGAATTTTTTAAACAAAGGTGGTGATCACATTCGTCGTACACTACATCATGCTAAGAGTCGAGGGAAAAATCACTATTCATCACCGATGAAAATTGGATTAGGATCATCAATTTTTGGGCAACAAAGGAGGCTAAACAAAGGAATCATTAGAATAAAACTAATCAATATTTTAATTCTAGAAAGATGTCTGCGACTTATGCGGGAGGCTCTATCAATATAGATAAGCATAGACAAAGATTAGTAATTTTTTAACTCTTTCATTATTTTTTTAAAATCTATTTCATGCAATTTCAATAGTTTTAATTTTTTTTAGACATGGAACTGGGTAAAGAGCTTGTATTTATAGAGACTTTTATTCGCATGTTCCAGAAAAAAAAAGACTTGGAGCGGAGAGAGAGTAAATGCAGTCAAGGTTTGGATAAGTTTTAAATATTAATTTATAACTTAGATATCTCATTCAATTTTATATTCTTCTATTCTTAAATTATTAATATTATAAATTTATTTAAAATTTTTAAATTATAACACAGGAAAAATATGATGAACTAGAGAAGTTACAAAGAAGCTTAACTGCTAGTGATCACATTGAGGGATCTGAGTCGTCGGTTGATAATAATTTCAATTTATGGCTACAAACTAGTGGGGACCTAAAGTGGAAGGAAGAAATTAGAAATGAGTTCATTGAGCAGAACCCAAAGAGTGCCTCATATTTCTTTTTCATTCTCACTAGCAGTCAACACACAGATCCATAACTTGACTGAGGAAGTAGCTCATTTATAGGGCATAATATTAGAAAGGGATCGACAAACGGAAGAAAGGGATCGCCAAATGGAAGATAAAGATCGGCAAATGCAAGAAATGCAACGCCAATAGGATATTATCATGTAATTTTTTCGATTAAATTTAACTCCAAGTTAGAATCCTCCAAATTTTAGAGATGACGGTGGCGATGATGCTGCAATATTTTCTTTGAAAAGAAGATTTATTATTAGATTATTTTTATAATATTTTTTTAATATAGTTAATGTGCTTTCAACATATTTTGTAGGAAAAATACAAGGTAAGTCTTTATTTTTCATATTATGTTTAGTAATTATTTTTACATGTCATTTAATATTTGTTATTCTTGTTATAGTAATTATTAAAGTCCAACCCTATGAAAATCTAATTGTTATTCTTGTTATAGATCATTATGAGGTATACATTACAGATAGAATTGATTACATTTGAAATATATCACTCATAAATTTCAAGTAAAACTCATCAATGTAGTATGAAGAGGAATTGATAGGATTAATGTTTAAGCATAATGAGAATGAGAATGAAATTGATTTAATTAAAATTTTAATTCAAATGACTTTTTAATTGACTTTGACATAAAATATCAATGATCCTTTACATTCGAGACGAGCATCGACTTTACCTGAGAGAAGTAGTTTAGCAAATGATGCTGGTCTTTGTCACTAGGCATTGCCACAAAAAATACCAATGTTACATGTGGATGTGCCATCTATATCACCTCCACTAAACCTTGATGCTTCCTTGTTACATGCCATCTTTACCACAAGCAATTGTTTTTTTCTTTTCTCAACATGTTGGAATGTAAAATTTGATACTTCCTAATAACAAACTTTACTAATAAATTAACTAGAATTCTGTTCCTTTTTAATCTAAGCAAAATTTATTCATTTTTATTTGTGCATCAGGTTTAGTTTGCAATTTTAATGCTAGTGTTTATGAGTTGCATGACTACAAACTTGTAGACTTTTATTTGGATTGTAGACTTACATGACTAGTATGATTGTACACTTGTAGATTTTTTTTTGGATGATAGAAGATTTGATATTTTGGATGGATATTTTCATTGTTAATTGCGTGCTAGTGTTCGATAGACCTGTGATATTTTTTGTGTGCTCTAGTATTTAATTGAATGTGTTTATGATTGTTTATATGATGTATATAAGATATTTGAAAAAATAAATTATTTTTTTTAATTTTTTAATTTGCGATGAATTTTGCAACTAAATAAGATTCGTCCCAAAACTATCGTAACTCACTGTTATATCGTAACATTGTGACGAATGATAGTTTGTTCCAAATCTGCAATAAATTCTATCACAAAATTGAATTCATTGCAAATCTACAATAAATTATATTTGTCACAGATCTGCAACAAATCAGAATTTGTTGTAGAATTCATTATAGATCTGTGATGAATATAATTCGTTGCTTCGTTGTAGATTTGCAATGAATCCTATGTCGTCGCATAATTCATTGCAGATTTGGGACGAATCTAAATTCGTTGCAAATCTGCAACAAATTTAATTCGTCGCGAATTTGCAACAGAAATAAATTATCACATAATTTGTTGTAGATTTGCAATGAATTGGATTCGTCGCAAATCTACAACGAATTTTATTTGTCACAAATCTACAATGAAAGTATCTTCATTGCAAATCTCCGACGAATATATTTTATCGCAATTTGTAATTTTTTATCGTAATTTTACAATAAATTTTGGGATGAAAAAAATTTTGCCATAGATTTGATGATAAATTTTTGAAAATTCATCCCCAAATTTGACGGCAACTATTTAGTAATGAAAATATTTTCGTTGCTAAATTATTCACTTATTTTTTTGCAATGAATTTATTTTAAAAATTCATCATAAATTTTATTGTCAAATGCTTTTTTTTTTTTAAGTGAGAGGGGAGCAGTGAAATCATAACCAATCGGCTGCGTTCGCGAATATGCTTAGGGTGCATTTGGTTGGGGATTATCCTTGATAATCTTGGTTATCCATCCAAGATTATCAACGAAAACCTTGTTTGATTTCGATAATTAGTGAATCCCAAGTAATGATCAATGTCCGACACATCAGCAAAAGGGTCATGCAACCAGGAATCGAAAAACCTTAGGAAAGTAAAGTTTTTCTTGATTATGGGATTATGCAATTTTTTTTTTCAAAATTATCCTCCAATATTTACATTTAAGACGAAAATAACTATTATAATTTATTAACTTTCGAAAGCATTATTCACGACCGACGATTGACAATGACGATCGGCGACCACCGCCGACAGCCGGCGACCACCGCGGCCGGCGGCCGGCGACGACCGGCGACCGATGACGGTCGGCGACCGACGACGGTCGGCGACCGACGACGACCGGCGATCGACGACCGCCGGTGACCAACGACGGCCGATGGTAACCGATGACCGACGACCACCGTCGACGGCCGACAACCAACAACTAAATTAAAATATTTTTTATTTAATATTTTAATTAGATTTTTAATATATTAAATAGAGAAAAAATAAAAAAATTTAATTTAAATTTTAATAAAATTATCTAAACAAATTCTAAAGTATAATATGGTAAAATATTATATTATGTTATAGACTATTATCTCTAAACAAACAAGATTTTATTTGATTACCTAGATTGAACCAAACAATTTTAGGTTATGTTTCATTCCCCATTACATTGTTTATGTGATTACTTAGTAATCACATAACAATGATTATATACGATAACTTAAACCAAACGCACCTTTACAAATTTTACCGCAAAATCGTGACCACCGCAAGCTCTCCGGAGTTTGGTGTGAGATCATGACCACTGTAAGCTCTCAAGAGTCAGGCGGCTGTAAAATCACAACCACAAGCTCAGCCTTCCTCGACAGCTTGGCCTTCCTGATAGCTCGGTCAAGCTCAGCCTTCCTCGACGGTTTGGCCTTCCTGATAGCTCGGTCATCCCAAGTAACTCAGCAGCCTACTCTAGCAGCTCGGTCTACCTAACCTAGCTCGACAGTAAATCAAGCTCGTCTTGACAGACTAAATAAGTCTGATTTTATTGATGTTTGGCAACAATATTAATATTGAAGAGTAAGTTTGTCTGACGGATGTTTTGTGAATATGATTACTACGAGAGCGAGGAGGACGTAATGAGGATGGTAGATGAAGCACGGGTTCAGTGGCAGGCTTTGGCTGGGCTGAAGAAGAAGAAGAAGAAGAAGAAGAAGAAGAAGAGTACGATAAGAGAGTGAAGGTAGTTGCATAGTCTTATTGAATCGATTGAACTATACGACGGCTTCTGTTTCGGTGCTGTGTTTGTTCCATTTCTTTAATTTGAACGATCGAATTTCACAACGCAAACAGGATAAAGCAGGCACATTTCGTAATTTTAGACTCTTTTTAAGCGCCGCCACCGCCGCCCAAGTCGACTGTGGGTCCTCCTCCTACGAGTCCCAGCTGGTCCTCCAAATAGCGGTGCAGCATCCGTCTCTCTACCGCCGGCACCGACTCTGGCTCTCGTTGGCACGCCATCGTTTTCGGCCGCCCGAGCCGGAAGCAGAGACCGGCGAGGCAGAGCAGGGGGAAGGAGAGGCAAGCGAGGGGGAGGAGCACCGGCGAGCAGAAAACCAGGGTCAGGACCAAGCACGCCGCCCGAAGCCTCCCTCCGCCACCGCTTCCCGTCTGCGGACGCCACGGCAGCGGCCACCGCCGGCCCGTCGCCGCCGCGAGCCTCACGTTTTCATGCCCACTCCCGCTGCTCCTCCAATTTGCAGCCATTTCCTTTCTTGCCTCGACAACACAATTGGATCGAGATTAAGCACTTCGATTTGGAGCTCGATCGCGAATTGAGCGATTTTCTAGTCAATTTTTGGGATTTAAAATTGAGTTCGTCGATATTTTTAATGGAGGAGCGAAGGAACATGAAGCGCGTGCAAATCGTGACGATGGGCAGCATTGACCACGTTGCGTGACGTGTCGAGTTGTTCAAAATACGACCACGTGTCGCGCCTATCCGACTCACACCGGTTTATTTAGTTTGGTCTCATTGTGATTTTTTTTTACCAGATTATTATTTTTCAATTTCTTCGAAATAAATATGTAAACGGCATGATTGCTATTTTCATAGGATTTTAATTTTTTTTATAAATATTCCATTTTAATTTTTTTTAAACAAAAGTCTAACTTACGTGCTTGAGCTTCCAGACGGGAGCGAAGGGATATATATGTTCATGCCAATATGACCTATTAAAGGATGTTATCGAGGTTCAGCCTAAAAATACTGAATCGCATAGTTAATTTTATAAAATATCTAAATTATATAAAATAATCTTAAAATTATCAAATAATATATTTATTTTTAATTTTATTTTTATTAATCGAGTAATGACAATCATCAGCGAATTTCAATCAGTCAACTGATAATTTTGTATCAGTCAAGACATTTTGCTTCTCATCTCACGCTGGTCAAGACATTTTGCTTCTCATCTGACGCTGGTTAAAAAAATAACAATCGAATGATTTAAATCAATCGACTGTTTTAATTTTTTAAATTAAAATTTATTTTAGATAAAATTAATTAATAGATTAAATAATATGACAATGATATAAAATTAATATATATATATATATATATATATATATAGAAATTTTATACTAAGTACCTTACCCAATAAACTCGTGCACACCTAGTATATTTGATTTTTTCTTTTATTTTTTTCTTTATTTTTTGCTTGTGATTACCCCTTGAATTTAGTCTTCCCATTTGAGTTATAGTATTGAGCACAAAAACATTTTCAAACCAAAGAAATAGTTAAGGTTTGCACGGAATTTGCGCGGTAAGATCCTTAACATAGTAAAACTATATATATATATATATATATATATATAATTCTCCTAATTATGTCTACGCTCTCAAATATCAATTTAACCCAATATATTAAGAGCATTGATTTTTTAAATACAAATTTAATTTTTTAAAAAATTTAATTTGTGTTCAAAAAATCACTACACTTAATATATTTGGTCAAATTAATGTTTGAGAGAGTAAATATAATAAGGAGAACTAATCATACATGTAGAAATTAATTTCATATCAATCCGAAGTCGTTTAACTTATCAGTCGATTTTACTCGAATATAAGAAGGCAAAATGGACTGATAGACCAAACGACTTCGGATTGATATGAAATTAATTTCTATGTGTATAATTAATTCCCCTGATTATATCTATGTCCTCAAATATCAATTTGACTAAATATATTAAGAGTAGTGATTTTTTGAACATGAATTAAAATTTTTAAATAATTAAATTCATGTTAAAAAATCACTGCTCTCAATATATTGGATCAAATTTGTCACGCCCCCAGAGGCCCGTGCTCGCTCGAAAAATCGGGCAACACTTCCCCTGTACAACGGACAATCTGAAACTCATACATACATCACTCTACACATATATAGCTCAGTCACACTCGGCTAACATTCACACATCCACAACCACGCAGTTAAATAAAATAACTGACATATAATAAACATAATACATAAATCTCTATGACTAAGCGCAGCAAACTGAAATCCAGTAGAAATAATTAAATACTCGTCCAAAGGAAATCATATACTATCCGAAACGATACTAAAATAAAAAACAACACTAATACTATAAAGCTACTACAAGTATACAAAAAACCAACAAAAATAAATACTCAAACTGGGAGACTGACAGTTGGATCCTCTCTTGGCGGCACGAGACATATTTATCGACTACCTGAAACAAAAAGAAGAACGAGGGGTGATGAGTTCCGGGTGGAACTCTGCGGATATAAGAGCAGATAAATGCATGGTATATAAAAGGATAAAACAAGCATAAAGACAACAAAGGACATACAGTCTCCGGAATAAAGAACATAAACAAAATGCATCTATACAAATAAAACATACCTGAAAACCATGTAATAAGTAGGGGCAAAATCAAAAATCTCCCTAACACCTCCATAAACAACTAATACTGTCGATCATATCCAAGTCATATAATAAAATGCAAATCATAACCGTATATGCATGTCAATCAAATGCAACAATCATAGCTCAAACAAATGCAGCGAACACAAGCAAAATGCAAAATGCACAATATGCACATGATGTCATGACATGCACTGTACACACACTAACCACTGCTATATTAGGTAGGTTAAGTGGACAAGATACAAGCGCCAAACACTTGGGGCTATGCAAATACACCACGACAACCGTGACCCGGATATGAAAAATCCCGAAACACCTGGGGAGTATCAACTGTTTGCACACAACTTCAACTGAGCGTGGCACAACAGGAAAATATACCCGACGACCCGTCTCTACCACCAAGGAGCCCGCGGTCGTCGACCTGAATGCTATGATGCATGTCACTAATATGCACCACCTCAATCAAACACAAAACATGCGAAACAGAAAACACCAACAACACCAAAATAAGGAATCATACGAAAAACACAGTCAGCACCAAAGTAAATAAACATGCACTAATCTACTGGGTAAGGTTTATCTAATGTCAACTAAACCCTAGATAGGTTAAATGATTATTCTACAGTACATGCATACACGCGGTACTCTTTAGATCAGAAACCAAGAAATGAGACTGTATAACTGAACAATTTGAATTTCTACTCAAAGGTCAAGCACATAATAAGTATCAAGCAGGAAAACAAGAGGAAAAGATTTAAGGTAAATCATCCTACTCAGATAATGAATCAAGCATGCATTTAAGATAAACGTGTCTACAGGAATCAAGTAAGAAGTATCCGTCTTAAAATATGGAGCACTAAATGTCCTCTTATCTGAACTCTTATCTTGTTTCAAACCCTGCAATAAGTAAACACAATCAACACATAATTCTATCGTAGATCGGATAATAAAAATCTAAACCCTAAATTGATGCAAATCCCAATCCATTTAGCAACCCTAAATCTAATTCACCTAAACGACTATTAAGCTCCGTTAATCCAATCCCTCCTAAACCCCACGGCAAGAAGCAACCAATCCAAAACTCTGAATCAACCTTAAAGCTCCAACCCTAGGTGGCTTCCCAATAGAAAGAGGAACCTACTACCACCCCTAGCCCATGGTAAATCACAAGGACAAGGCAAAAATCGAAAATTTACATGCATAACAGCCCACAAAACTCACAGCAAGTTCGAAGGAACAACATAATCCCAACTCACCTCTAAAGGAACACTCACGACAAAAATAGCAAGAACCCAATCCAAATCTAACATTCAAGATCGATCGAGACATACCAAAACAAACCCGAGCAGTAGGAATTCTACAGAGCAAACTAAATTCCCAAAACCGATTGCTATGAAGACGGTTCAAGAGTTCCTATCAAAATCAAGAAATTCCATTCTAAAACCAAATAAAACTATCACCGATCATCTTACCTAAGTGGTGGTCGACGGAGACGGCTTCACGTGGAGGGAAAACTGCAAAGAGGCTTGCAGGAGCGAGGTTGCGGCGTGTGCGATACCGTTGCTCTGACTGTCGTGACCAAGGGCACCCAAACTCCGACGTGTGGGACAACCGGAAAAACCAAGGAAAAGAGCTTGCCACAAGGGTTGGCTCGACCGACGGCGGATCTTGGAGTCGGCGAGCGGCACACAGAGAGAAGGTATGGCGTCGTTGGCTCTCGCTCTTGGCCGGAGAAGAGGGGCGGCGATCAACCGCAAGGAGTGGCTACTGCGTCGGGCAAGAGGAAGAAGTCGGCGAAGCTAGGGCACGGGGGAGGGAAGAAAAGGCTCGGGCGATGAGTTTGGGGCTCAATGAATCTTTTATATATATAATTCAGAAAATAAATCTTTTCCTTAAATAATTCATAACTAACCAATTTTGTGCCCAATTAATCCCGTAATTATTTTCAAATATTCCAACAAATTATTCCAATTTTTTCACATTATTAATTCCAAATCTTTAATTCCTATTTATATTAATTATATATAAATTTATATAAATAACTATATATATTTATTTATATACCTATTTTATTTTATCTACCATATCCTTATTATTATTATTAATTAACCGTATTTTACAAAATTGATGTTTAAGGGCGTGGATATAATCAGGAAAATTAGACGAATACATAGAAACTAGTTTCATATCAATCCGATGTTGTTTGGTCTATTAGACGATTTTGAACAAAATCAGCTGATGGACCAAACAAACCGGTTGATAAAGCAAATGACCTCGAATTGACATAAAACTAACTTCAATATTTTAGTCTAATTCTTTGATTATATCCATGCCCTCAAACATCAATTTGACTCAATATATTGACAGTAGTGATTTTTTAACACGAATTTAATTATTCAAAAAATCTAATTCGTGTTCAAAAAATCACTACTCTCGATAAATTGAGTCAAATTGATATTTGAGAGCTTTGATATAATTAGGAGAATTAGAAATATCGTAGAAGCTAGATTTATGTCAATTCGAGGTCGTTTGAATAAAATCGACTGATTAACCAAACCAACCAGTTGATAAACCAAACAAATTTGAATTAACATGAAACTAGCTTGTATATTTTAGTCTAATTCTCTTTATTATATTTATGCCCCCAAAAATCAATTTGACTCAATATATTGAGAGTAGTGATTTTTTAGGACAAATTAATATTTGAGGACATGAATATAATCAGGAGAATTAGATAACTACATAGGAGGTAGTTTCATATCAATCTAAGTTTCTTTGGTCCATCTACCGGTTCATTTGGTCCATCAGCAAATTTTGGAAAAATCAGTTAATGGACTAAACGAACCGACTGATGACCATACGACATCGGATTGACATGAAACTAACTTCTATATTTTAGTCTAATTCTCTTGATTATATCAATCCACTCAAACATCAACTTGACTCAATACATTGAGAATAGTGATTTTTGGAATGCAAATTTGATTGTTTGAAAAATCTAATTTGTGTTCAAAAAATCACAACACTCAATATATTGAGTCAAATTGATATTTGAGGGCATGGATATAATCAGGAGAATTAGATAAATACATAAGAGGTAATTTCATATCAATCCGAGTTCGTTTGATCTATCTACTTGTTCATTTGGTCCATAAGCTGGTTTTAGGAACCAACTGATAGAACAAACGAACCGGTAGATGAACCAAACAAACTTGGATTGACACCTCCTATGTATTTATGTAATTTTCTTGATTATATTCATGCTCTCAAACATCAATTTGTCTCAATATATTGAGAGAAGTGAATTTTTTAATACGAATTAGATTTTTGAACAATTAGATTCGTGTTCCAAAAATCACTACTCTATATATATTGAGTCAAATTGATGTTTGAGGGCATAGATATAATTAGGAGAATTAAACTAAAATATAAAAGTTAGTTTTATGTCAATTCGAGATCGTTTGGTCCATCAACTAGTTTGTTTGGTCTATCAGCCGGTTTTGCCCAAAATCAGTTAATGGACCAAACGACCTCGGATTGATATAAAACTAGCTCCTATATATTCATCTAATTCTCTTAATTATATCCACGTCCTTATATATCAATTTGACCCACAATAATGATTTTTTAAACACGAATTTGATTGTTTGAAAAATTCAATTTGTGTTCAAAAAATCATTACTCTTAATATATTGGGTTAAATTGATGTTTGACGACATGAATATAATCAGGAAAACTAATCATACATATAGAAACTAATTTCATATCAATCCGAAGTCATTTGATCCATCAGTCGATTTTGCCTTCCTATGTAAGGGCAAAACCGACTGATAGATCAAACGAATTATATTTGATATGAAATTAGTTCTTATGTATGTGATTAGTTCTCCTGATTATATCAACGCCCTCAAATATCAATTGGACCCAACATATTAAAAGTAGTGATTTTTTTAATACAAATTGAATTTTTTGAACAATCAAATTCATATTTAAAAAATCACTGCTCTCAATATATTGAGTCAAATTGATGTTTGAGGCATGGATAATCATTCTGAAATCGTTTGATCTATTAACTGATTTTATCTAAAATAAATTTTAATTAAAAAAATTAAAGCAGTCGACTAATTTATTTTGTTTTTCCCGTAGCGTGAGATCAGAAGCAAATCATTTAAAGTCGACTGATGATTTTTCACCAATCGATTGATAGAGGTAACATTGAAAATAAATACATAATTTGAGAATTTCAAAATTATCCTACGTGATTTGAATATTTCATAAATTTAGCTACGCAATCAAATAAATTGTTGAAAATATAATCCACTTGAATATATTTATCTGATGCTCTCTGTACGACCCAACGTCAAGGTCCTAATAGTTTCTTCCACGATGGTTCAATCTGCACGACCTTCCTATGTCCGGGCAAAACCGACTGATATACCAAATGAATTCAGATTGATATGATAGTTCTTATATGTATGATTAGTTTTCCTGATTATATCCACACCCTCAATCATCAATTTGACCAAATATATTAAAAGTAGTGATTTTTTTAATACGAATTGAATTTTTTGAACAATCGAATTCATATTTAAAAAATCATGCTCTCAATATATTGAGTAAAATTGATGTTTGAAGGCATGGATAATCATTTCGAAATCGTTTGATATATTAACTAATTTTATCTAAAATAATTTTAATTAAAAAAATTAAAACAGTGGACTGATTTATTTCATTTTTTCGTGACATAAGATCAGAAGCAAATCATTTAAAGTCGACTAATGATTTTTCACCAATTGATTGATAGAGCGAACATTGAAAATAAATACAAAATTTGATAATTTTGAAATTATCAAACGTAATTTTATATTTCATAAATTTAGCTACGTAGTCGAATAAATTACTGAAAATATAATCCACTTGAATATATTTATCTGATGCTCTCTGCATGGCCCAACGTCAAGGTCCTAACGGTTTCTCCCACAATGGTTCAAATCTGCACGACCTTCCTATGCCCAGGAAAAATTAACTGATAGACCAAACGAATTCGGATTGATATAAAATTATTTTATGTGTATGATTAGTTCTTCTGATTATATCTGTTTCGGAAGGAATTAACGCAGGCGGCTACTCATCAGAGTCTAGCCCACAAGGACGATGATGAGAGGGGAAGAGCTCCTACCCTACAAGATTAACACGAGCATTAACGGGAACACACCGGAGATTGTCCGGCGGAGCCCACTCCGACGCTCAAGTCAGTGCGAGAGTATCTGAGAGGGAAAGAACTAAGGGGATGTATGAGTAAGATGAATGTCACCCATTACCTGGGGGTTGGAATACCTTATATACCTAAGGCGGCAGTCATACGTGTCCCCACGTCCTTCTCCAAGTCCCCTCAATTGTCGATTACTAGATAATCCTTGTAACAGTCCTTGCAGCAATTAAATCCGGGTCGTTGTGATAATCAAGGCTTTAATGGCCGCATACTATGGGTCATGATTATCCTATAATTATTGATGGTAATTATCCGCAGATCCGCAAAAAGGGGACGGTTACTTGAGGTTGGGCCATCGGATAGGATGATCCTTGGGTTCCGCTACCCCGAGGTGATCTCGGGGTCCTTTGGCCGGGAGGGTCCGGGCGTCTATCTTCCCGAGGTGATATCGGGGACTGACCTCCCGAGGTGATCTCAGGCATATGTCTTCTTGGGGTGATATCAAGGTAGGCCTGCCCGAGGTGGTCTCGGGAGTCTACCTTCCCGAGGGGGTCTCGGGAGTTAGAGAGAAAGAGAGTCGTTCAGACTCGGTGGATCTTGCCACATAGCTTCTTCAGTCGACGTGTCAACCATGGGGTGCTCAACTCCATCACAAGTCCTCCCTTCAAGTCTAATCTATGGAAGTATGACTGACTGATTAGACTACTGGTGTAACGAAGAAGCTATGTCACGGTGGGTCCATATATCCATTACTGCCTTACCGATGGCTTGTCGGGTCTGAGGAATAAAAACATTCTCCCCTGGACCCCAGGCGATTTCTTGACTTAGTCCCAAAATCCCTGTGAGTTTCAAGGCAGCGCATGATAGCTATCCCTGGCTCATTAAAGGCGCATGGGATTTCTTAATGGCGACAAGGTGGCCCAGCGAATGCAGTCTCGCACGCATTCCGCCATTCTCAGCGCGGCGATCTCCCATTGCTATGAGACGCAGGGCCATGTGAAGCGACGACCGTCAGGAGAGGCAACGCCTCGAGATGTGCAACTAGCGTCGTCGACGTGCCCCACTCTTATTGCTCACACGAGGGCGCTTCCCTCTATAAAACGGATGCAACAGTGCCCTTCCACCTTCTTGCCTTACCTACTATCAACGTCCTTGCTCGCCCTCTGTTCATCTTGCCGCTACACCCTTTCCAAGTGTAAGTCTTCTCCTTCCGTCTTCTCCCTTCATTTACCATCATGGGTCCAGTGGGGAGGAAGAAGAAGACTCAAGGCGAGGGTGAAGATCACTCAGGGGAACCAACCTATCACCCAGAGTGGTATAAGATCATCTCTTCTATGGTTAGGTTAGAGACCCTCCAGGTCACCCGCGAGAAGTATGATATCCTGGTGGACTTAGAGGTGGTAGTCCCTGTATTAGGTCAGTCACCGTGGAACCTCCCTTAGGTTTCTTCACTTTTTTCTTAGGGCAGGTAGAGTTTGTTAGATATTCCAGTTCGCTAGAGGGGGGTGAATAGCGTTTTTCAAATCCTTTCTTCCTACAAGGTTAGCGTCCGCAAGCAGAAACAATAACAATGAACAAATACAACGCTAACACAAACCTATTTACTTGGTATCCACCCCTAAGGGTGACTAATCCAAGAATCCGTCGGTGGATCACTCCCCGGATAACCTCCGGCTAGCCCTTGTCGCTCCTTGTGGGTGGAGAAACCTCGCCACAGCACCAAGCATACCTCTGAGCACAAGGAGACTACTAATAAGCCTTAACCAAGCTTGTTTCGTCAAGAGTTCTCAGCCCGAACCGAGTTCTCTTAAATAGAACTCAACCTGAAACCCTCACCTACCAGTCGACTGGTCTAACCTTAATTGCTAGCCAACGGCTAACTCAACGGCTAGTTTTCGGGGTTACCAGTCGATTGATCATTTACCAGTCGACTGGTCTAGGCCTGAGAACATTCTGTGAGTTTCATCAGTCGACTCCCTTCCAGGGCAGTCGACTGGTCTACTCATACACCTAAGGATACCCTTCCCGAGTACATTTCACTCCGCACTCAAACCCTAGGATTTCCCGAGTACAATCACACAGCACTCGTACCCTCACGACTCAACCGACGCCTCACCAGCAGCCTCGACTATTGCCTTCGTGCCCTCTTCATCTTCGGCCCTCGTCCCTTGGATGCGCACGCAAGCCTCCATCTTGCCTCCATGCCACCATTCACGTATGCCTCGAAGTCCGCACCCCTCAGCTCATTGTCCCTGCTCCACCAAGGTCCCTCGGGTGCACACAAGCCTCCAGCTTGTCTCCATGCCACCCTTCACCGTACCGATGCCGTCCAGTCAAGCCAATATGTGTAACCTGCACAACCTGCACACTCACAAACACATATCAAATACACAAGGGTAAACCTAACTTAAACCCTTTGCCCAAACATCAAAACACTTGGTCACACCAGACCCAGATTGCCTCAATAGAGTTAGGGCTTCGTTTCCCTATTCCCCCCTTCTTCATGAGTATCGCCACTTACTTTGACATTCCCCTACACCAACTGGCTCCAAACGTCTTTGCTCAGATGGGTGAGGTGTTTGTCCTTTTTAAACTTTTTGATATCCCTTTGACCCCCCGCTTCTTCCATTTCTTCTTCGTCCCTACTTTAGCATTCGGGGGGCTTTTAGTTTTACCGCTCATACCGACCATAGGTTCTTAGGGAGTCTTCCTTCCTCCCATAATGGATTGAAGGAGCGCTTTTTCTTTATTCGACTCCCTCAGTGCCCCTTCAGCCCCAATCGCTGGAGTGAGAGTCTGCCGGCCATCCCGGAACTCGGCGACTTCCAGCAGGACTAGGGTACCAGAGGGCTAGGGGTATCCTGACCGAGATTGAGTTCCACATCCTCAAGTTGGTACAATGCGAGAAGCTTCTTTACAGGGTTGACCTCAACCCTAAAGTCACGACCTTAGCTTCAGCCTCCATAAGTTTCCTTTTCGGCAAATATATTTGTTAATTATAACTAATGCCCTTTTGTCTTTATTTTGCAAATGACATAATGCTTTCCCGAGCTATTAACCGGCTCTTGAAGTGGGAGTAAGCCAATGAGCAGGCTTTGGTTCCCGCTGCAGTTCCTTTCGTCCCGATGGGCATCCCGAACGAGGGCTTCGAGGAAGCGACCGAACGGTCAGAAGACCAGGAAGCCCTAGAGCCACCCAAGAGTTCCAGGCGGTTGAGCTGCTCACCAAGCCTGAAGGGGATTCCCCTTCCTCCCCCATCAAAACAGGAGGAGGGGAGACCACGCCTGCGCTTCCCGCCGAGAAACCGGTGCCCAAGGCAACTGAGAAGAAATGGCGAAAACGGCTTGCCCAGAAGCCGGCCCCCTTGAAGAGGTTGAGGAATATCACATCCTCGGAGCTTCCACCTGCTGTTAATGAGGAGGGTGTGGTGCCTCTGTCCAACAACATTCGGAAGACGCCCTCCTCTCCTTCTGGGCTCTCCACCAATCTGGTCGGCCCCTGATTCCAATCGCCTCAACCGATACCCCAGCTACTCGGCGAGGCAAGGAGGTGCTGCCCGGTGTGCCTCACTCCCACTGGAAGGCCCCGGTGGCAAAGAAAGCGGCGGCCAAAGATACCCAATTAAGCCAAATAAAAGTCACCCCCTCCAAAAGTCACAGACAGCAGGTGGCGTCCAGCTCGAAGGAAGACCTCCCCGACCCCAGAAACGTCCCTGGCCCGTCGACTCAGGCTGCCGAGGAACTTCTTCCCCCTACTGCTCAACTGAGGAGGTTGGCTAGGTTAGCCAGGTCTCTGGGCATGTTACACCTGTCCCTGCTGACGGTAGTTGTCCTTTACTGCACACTCTAACTATCACTCTTCCATATTGTAGGTCGCTTCTAACTGCACTGCTACGAGCCGTTTGTTGTGCTACCGAGGGGTTACCGAAGACCTCCTCCGGTGAGTGGTGGAATTAGAAGCGGAGGCTGGTCGTGCCCATGAGGCAGGCCTCCTGCAGCTAGAGGTCAGCAAGGCGCTAAGGGTGAAGGTAGAACATTGCCTCGACACCCTGTTGGCCTCTGAGGAGACTGTGCATGGTTACCACCTCCGGGAACGCTCTCTGTCAGAGAAGAACCAGGTCTTCTCCGATGACCTGCAGAAGATAACCCGGAGTGGGAGCAACTTCAGGCCCAGACGAAGGAGTTGTCTGCCATCGTCCAGCTCCTGGAGTCCTCAACAAAGACTTTGGAGGATCGGACCAAAGAACAAGAGCACCAACTATCCCATAAAGTATCTGAAATAGAGCTGGCAGCTGCATATGTATCCGACCTCCAGGGGAAGCTACCCGAACCAAGGACAAGGCTTCACCACCTCTCAGAGACTCAAGGAAGCCCTAGGGGCTCAGGATCGGTTGTCTTGGGAGGTGGCGAGTTGAAGTCTGCCAAGAAGGAGGTTGAAGCTGAACTACAGAAGTACAAGACCAACCAAGCAACTCAATTGTCCAAGGCGGAGGCAGAGTTTAAGCCAGATTTTTGCAGACTGACGAGTTCGGCGACCTTTTGGCTGGGCAGGTATTAAAGCGCCTAAAGCAGGGCTTCAATGGTGCCATCAGCCAACTGAGAAAGGCCTAACTCCTGAAACCAGACACGGATCTGAGTGCCCTGAGCATTGGCCAGGTTTGGGATGAGCTTTCGCCCGAAGAACAGGAAATATAGAGCTCTTCCCCAACCCGGCCTTGCCTTCTTTTTGTTTTTTGTTCTTAGTAACTTTTTCATTTTTTTAATGCACCAGATATGTAATCATCTTGAATGTAATGAAAATATTTCTTAACCTCCTATCTTGAGTATCCTTTCTTTTGTGCTCCTCATGCATTATTTGTCCTCGACTTGAGGGGCACGGGAATTGAAGAACAAATGTTCTTCCCTGACTCGAGGAGCAAGGACATTGAGGAGAACTCATTCAGTCAAAGGAGCTAGTGACGGAGGCCCCAGGTGAAACCGAGCAGGCCTAGAGGACCCGGCTGAGACAACCGTCGACCCAGAGGGAGGAGCTATAGTAGTTGTATCTCTTTGTACTTTGCTTTGTTGTTTGAGAGTGTAACTACTAAATGTAAATCGGAATTTTTAATGGAACACTGTTGTCCCTTTCCTTTGTGTACTCAGAGTCTTTCTTCTTTTAATCCATGGCTCCATGTGAATTTACCCGACCCACTTTTACTTTCATAAGTGAGATCATTTTATTTCCAGCCACAGACCAAGGGGTCACCAGCGCTGCAAGGATGACCTTCAACACAAGAACCCCAGAGCTTAGCGGCCGACCGGCGACTACACACCAATACAGGTCTTCGTTGGACAACCACAAAGAAATGACCTCTGCCATGTTCTTCTAGCCAGCTCTTGGTCGGCATCCACAACACCTAGACCAAGCCTACTCACCTCGGGCATCTACAGCACCGCGAGGTAGTAGGGTTTTAACAGCCCTTGGTCGGGCATTCGCAGCACCCGGACCAAGCCTACTCACCTCGGGCATCCACAGCACCACGAGGGAGTTGGGTTTTAACAGCTCTTGGTCGGGCATCCGCAGCACCCGTACCAAGCCTACTCACCTCGGACATCTGCAACACCGCGAGGTAGTAGGGGTTTAATAGCTCTTGGTCGGGCATCCGCAACACCCGTACCAAGCCTACTCACATCGGGCATCCACAGCACCGCAAGGTAGTAGGGTTTTACAGCTCTTGGTCGGGCATCCATAGCACACGAACCAAGCCTCCTCACCTCGGGCATCCGCAGCACCGCGAGGTAGTAGGGTTTTAACAGCTCTTGGTCGGGTATCCGCAGCACCCGGACTAAGCCTACTCACCTCGGACATCCGCAGTACCGCGAGGTAGTAGGGTTTTAACAGCTCTTGGTCGGGCATCCGCAGCACTCGGACCAAGCCTACTCACCTCCGGATTCCACAACACCGTGAAATAGTAGGGTTTTAACAGCTCTTGGTCGGGCATCCGCAACACCGCGAGATAGTAGAGTTTTAACAGCTCTTGGTCGGGCATCCGCAACACCGCGAGATAGTAGGGTTTTAACAGCTCTTCGTCGGGCATCCGCAGCACCCGGACCAAGCCTACTCACCTCGGGCATCTGTAGCACCGCAAGGGAGTAGGGTTTTACAGCTCTTGGTCGGGAATCCGCAACACCCGGACCAAGCCTCCTCACCTCGGTCTCTTGGTCGGGCATTCACAGCACCCAGACCAAGCCTACTCACCTCGGGCATCCGCAGCACCGTGAGATAGTGTTGGGACCGGGTGCATGTTGACAAGGATACGGGTTCGTAAATTTTAAAATATTTATGTGCAGCGGAAAAATTAGCATAAATAATTTCTTAAATTATTTTAACCACGTATCTTGCATGCGACCTTATGATGTGTGGACATGATCATAAATTAAAATTTTTGCAGAAAAGTAAACTAATTTACTTTGTACCTCGCGTAACTCGAAGTAAGGGACGAGATCCAACCGTAACGTCCCTTGGAAGCTCCGCCTCTATTCGCGTCCACGCCGAGTTCTCTTCGGGATGACTTCGCAAAGCCACGAGTTTTGTGCCGATGAGAACTACTAGATTCTCTAAAGGCACAACTAGAAGATCAAGAGAGAAGAAAGGAAACTAACCACCAAGAGACGAAATCTAAATTCCGAGAGGGAAGAAGATGTGATCCGCTTCTTCTTCTCCTTGGTTGGCTTCTCCTTCGTGTTGATGGCTCACGGCAAGTGAGAGGTGCGCCGGCCCTAGCTCTCAAGAGGTGCGCCAGCCCTAGGATGCCCTAAGGGGCGCCGGCCCTAGGTGGGAAGGAGAAAGGAGGAAGAGAATAAGAGAGAGAGAGGGAGAGAATTAATCTCTTGATAGCTCTATTGATTAGGAATTCAAGGCTTGCCTTTGGTTCCTTATATAATTGCTTCTCCCTTGCCAAGTCTCTCTCTTAACGGAATTAACGGAATTAGTTATCATAAGAAATTTATCTTATAAAATTTCTTATGACTTATTCCGTTATGCCTAGTTTTATTATAACTAACTTTATAATATAACAAATTCTCTTCTCCTTTAATTATGGAATAAATTATATAAGAAATTTATAAACTTTCTTATTATGAAAAAATCAATTCATAATTGATTTTATAAAATTAAAATAAACCAATTCATGGATTATTTTAACTTCCATAAAATGAATAAATTTCTATAAATTTATTTATATAAATTTCTTTATACAAATTTATTTATCCATAATTTATAAAATAAATTACACTAGATTTATTTTATTAATTAAACCAAATAAATTGGTTTCTCCCATTAATGTGGTCGGCCAAACCAAAGGGGTTTGGCACCCTCTTTGGTCGGCCAAACCAAGCCGCTCCCATCGCGAATTAAACTCATTTAATTCGCCCAATAAGCCTTCAAAAGACTTAGCCATTTTAAGCTTCCATTGCGCCTCTGATTAACTCAGATTCGACTTATTTCTCTTGATCGGAAAATCCAATTTTCAACTCGTTTTAAATCCCTCGGATTACTCGTAGTGCGTGTGACTAAATAGGCTTTCGATTTATGTTGGCCGTCTATAATCAACCAATTATAGAACGGTCATGAGTGGCACCTAGTAGTACATCATGACCCCCAATTAATCGAAAGATCAACGGTTTGACCTCAGAAGTAATTCCGAAACCCTTCAGCAGCTCTAATGAATCGTGCCTCATTCCCTTCACCATCTTATACCCACTTGGTTCAGGACATGGTCTGTGTGTGTCAGTCCCCACTAGGCTGACTACGTCACACCTAGCCCAAGTAGTGTCTTTCTCGTCCTTTGGATTTCTAATTACTCTCATGTATTTAAGAGACTCGCACTCTAAACATGATATGCTCTGGCCAGAGGCTTTGAGTAACAATCCGACGATAGGCCTGGGTATACATCTCCTCGCAAGGAGTGGTGAATCCTTTGTAGGCTGCTCAAACATCTTCGGGCACTTCGGCTTATACCCAATCATCCTGGGTCCACACCTCCTAGGAGATGCTTGCTTAAGATGTTAAAGTATAAGTCTCCATGACCAAGATGACTTGAACACCGCAAGTCAAAGGAACATCGCACTTAAGCTGCAGTAAGAACTTCATTGACATATCTATATAGATTACCATATGAAGTTTTACAGCTAGTCACTCCAATGAACTAGTTCCCTTAACTAGCATCCATGTTTATCTCCGGACATCCCAATGTCACCATCCAGTGAGAATCAGCTGATTAGAGAATAACCCATGCTAGTCTCAACAGAATTGATAGTGTCCGTTTTTATCAATTCATCGACTAGGGATATTTTCAATACTTCACAATTGCACATGTAGAGATAATCACTAGTTGTGATCTCATCACAAATTCTCTTATGTTGTGAATTGTATTGCGGACATTCAGTAGATGAGTTTAAGATCCCAATCAAATACACAAACATGTATACTCAAATAGTGAATTTTCATTTATTAAAATAAATGTTTACAATCATAAGGTGATTGTCTTAGGACACTTCTCTCATATCACTAACAGATAGTAGGGTTTTAACAGCTCTTGGTTGGGCATCCGTAGCACCCGGACCAAGCCTACTCACCTCGGGCATCCGCAACACCGCGAGGTCGTAGGGTTTTAACAGCTCTTGGTCGGGCATCCGCAGCACTCCGACCAAGCCTACTCACCTCGGGTATCTACAACACCTTGAGGTAGTAGGGTTTTAATAGCTCTTGGCCGAGCATCCGCACCACCCAAACCAAGCCTACTCACATCGGACATCCGCAGCACCACGAGGTAGTAGGGTTTTAAGCAAGCAAATAATCGATGTTCTTCTTTGGGTCCTTCCTCCTCTCGTGGGTTGGTGAGATCAATTTGCAGAGCTTCGTGAGACTTTGGATTCTTGCGAGACTCCGATCGGACTTCCCCACTATAGCATCGCCGCGATGCTAGCTAGACTCCCTTCACCTCGGCCACCTGATCGTCTGCCGTAAACTTGATCTTCTGGTGATAGACCGAGACCACCGCCTGGAATATGCTGAGTGTCGAGCGCACCAAGATGGCGTTGTAGGATGAGGGAGTGTCGACGACTAGGAAAGGGGTCCTCCTTGTCCTCTCCAGTGTGTCACCACCCAATGACAACGATAGGGTAGGGTAATTTGCCCTATCAGCTGTACTCGGTACCCGGTGAAGCCGAAGAGTGGAATCAAAACTGGATGCAGTTCATCCTCATCAATTGCATTTGATCTAGGGCAGCCTTGTACAGGATGTTCACGGAACTACCTGTATCCACGAAGATACATTTAGCCTCATAATTTGAAATGCGTGCAAGAATTACCAGGGCATTTTCGTGGGGAGCTTCCACGTCCTCCAAGTCCTAAGGGTCGAAGAAGATTATAGGGCCATGATGTTGGCTCCGGCTCATCCCGATGGTGTAGTTCTCCAGCCGACGGGTGTGAGCCTTCCTCGCTCAGTGGGAATCTCCTCCGGTAGGTCCTCCCGAGATCACCCCCACGTGGTCGGAGAGCGGACCACGTGCATGGGTCTTGCCCTTCTTGGGGTCTCGTTCCAATGAGGGAGACCGCCGAGGTGCCGCCTCCCGACTCCTCCCCATCGAACGTGACTGAGATCGATGTCAGGCTTCGTTTTCTCTCGACGACCATTTACGAGGAGACAAGCTCCGCCGAGGAAACCTCCGGCGATACCCCGTCTTCTTCCATTTCCTCTGAGGTTTGGGGTCTGGCTCATCATTCAATTTTTTTTCTTCAGGGCATGACATTCCTCTGTGGAGTGCGTCGTACTGCCATGGAAGTCGCAGTATCTCATCAGTGGCTCTGGTTGTTGGGTGTCAATTGTCTCTACCAGCCCACTGGTCTTTCCCTGGGCGAAGATATTTTCTCCGGGCTGGAGCCAGAAGTTCCCTCCTCTCTGATCGTACGATGGTCTGAGCAGGGACCCCGACTAGTTCCTTGCGATAGGTGTGTTGCACTTCTTCAACGTTGACGTGCTTGACCGAATGCCCCAGCAAATCATCGAAGCTGGTAGGTGGCTTCTTTAGCAAAGATCGGAAGAAATCCCCTTCAGAGAGCCCCTGGGTGCAAGCGTTGATGAGGATCTCTGATGTCGCAGTTGGCACATCTTGCGCCACTCGATTGAACCGCTAGATGTTATCCTTGAACAGTTTTTTCGGCTTCTGCTTGAGGGCGAATAAATTTAACGTCGTCTTTTGATAGCGACGACTGCTGGCAAAATGGTGGAGGAAGGCGGTCCTAAACTCTAGGAAGGAGTTGATAGAACCCTGGGGCAGCCTCTAGAACCACCGCTGGACGACCCCTGATAGGGTGTTCAAGAACACCCGACACTTGACACCATCAGTGTACTGGTGTAGGAGTGTCGCATTCTCGAACTTGCAGACATGATCGTCCGGATCTATCTTTTCGTCGTAGTCGACAATCCCAGGACCACGAAACTACTTCGGCATGGGATCCTCTACGATGGCAAGCGAGAAACGGGTGGAGGGTGTCTTTTGGACGTTCTTAGGTCCT